>JBAMIH010000270.1:0-37242 GCA_038501795.1 Pseudopleuronectes americanus
TGAGGTGTGGGGGGGTTTGAGAGTTATTAGGGGGGTGATAGTATCTGGAGGTGAGTGGATAGAGATGTGAGGGAATAGTTATAGGTGATAATGGGGTTTAAATAGGGAAATGAAGATATTGATTATAGGGATGAGATTTATAGAAAAGGATATACAGACACACACACATCCACAACACACTAGATGATATATAACAGACAGACTCACTCTCTGTTACCAGTGTAGGTGTACTATACGGTTACCATGAAACACCACTTACAACATGAGCGCGAGAGCACGAATACTCATACCACATGTGCGAGAGATGGGGAGCCATGTCATGTGTGTATAAATCTACATATTAGATCAATCACTTAGCATACACACACACCCGTTTGGACCAATGAAAGAATCTGAATCTGCTTTATTATCCTGACCACGTGCTCCTGTGATTGGCCGAGCTCAGGATCCTGCAGTACGGTCAGATGTCCATGTCCTCTGAGGCCACGGGGGGGGACCAGAGCATCACCAAGGCCGGCACCGAGGCCTCCGGGGACCAGGGGCTCCTCAACCTGCTGACCGACGAGACCGTCTTCTACGTGGGGGGGTACCCCAGCACCTTCAAAGTAAGAGCGTGCAGGACTGTGTGTTCCTGTCTCTTGTCTCAGTGTGTGATGTCATGGATCACATCCCTTCTTCACGCAGCTGAGAGTTGTGTCTCTTCTGTCCTCAGCCCCCCCCCCAGCTCGACCTGAGCAAGTTCAAGGGCTGCATCGAGCTGGACACGCTGAACGAGGAGGTGCTCAGTCTCTACAACTTTGAGAACATCTTCCAGCTGAACACCACCGAGGAGAAGCCGTGTGGCAGGTCAGTGTCTCGTCCTCCGTCCTGTCCTCCAGCGTCTCCCGTCTCCGTCCCCCCGGTTCACTCCTGACAGATTGAACCTGTCCCCGCAGGCCGAAGCCGGTACTGACCCAGGCGTGGGTGAATGACGCGTCGTACTTCGACGGCACCGGATTCGCTGAGATCACCTTCGCTGTGGAGTCGCCTCGCATGCAGCGCTTCGAACAGGAAGTGAAGCTGCTCTCCCAGCGAGGGATCCTGCTGCTGCTGCAGAACCAGGTTCATTCATTCATCTGCTCACTGCTGTGCACGTGCTGTGTGTAGATCATCATGTATCACAACATCTGGTCGTAGCATTCACTCGACCTTCGTCCCTTCATGGCTCTTCTCTCTGCGTCTCTGTCCTCAGAATCACTTCCTGTGTCTGGCTGTGCTGAACGGCCAACTCAAGGTGTTCTACGACTTCTCTGGTAAACTGGTGGAGCTGGAGCCCAAAGAGCCAGAGTCAGAGTTCCTGCTGGTCAGCGACGCCGAGCCCAAAGCTGTGAGTCCTCATGTTTGAGCCTCAAGCAGCTGAGTGGAGGAGTTCCTTATTTCATCCTGACTCACACCTTTAATTATCCTTTCCTAAAGAGGTCATGGAAATTAAGGATTTCTCTGATGCTTCATATGTTCTGCTGCTCTATTGATCCACAGCTTCCTCCCCCACATCATAACATTTATTTGTATCCCCTTGTGATGTTTACTCTAGACTTTCTAGTTAATGTGTGTTTGTTTTTAAATGTGTAGCTGGAGGTCATCATCCTGCAAGGGACCTCGAACCGCATCGTGGTGAGGAACAACCGGGTCAACCTCTACATCCACTCCTTCACCGAGAAGATCCCTTCATTCAGCGGCAGCTACTACCTGGGAGGAGTTCCTCACGACAAGATCCCCGACCAGTAAGACCACTTCCCTTTATCATGGTTCTGCTTGAACCATGTTCACAGCCATGAAACTACAGAGAAGTCTTTCTCTTCTGTTTTATCTTATTGTTAATAAAGACCCAGAGCTGAAGAGAAGAGAGAATATTGAGCTTCTACATATGAGTGATAATACTCTAACTACTAAGAAGAAAACCATCTATACTTCTTTAAAAGTAGACCTGTTGAGCTGAGCAGGATCTGTGTGGCAGGTTGTCTCACTGCGTCTCTGTGTTTCAGGCTGAAGACCATGTTTCCCAAGCAGGGTTCTCTGAAGGGCTGCTTCAGGAACGTCAAGGCCTACAACTCCCACGTGGACCTGAAGAGGATGAAGAGCTCCGGAGTCAGCTTTGGATGTGACGGGGACCTGCTGGTGAGAAGTGGATTCAGGCGAGCTGGTGGCTCCAGTTCAGTTGAATTGATGATGATGATGATGATGATGAATCTCCGGGACCTCGTTCTTTCTTGCATAATGAAGTTTGTTACAGAGAAGTTCACAGGTCAGGACAGACACCATGGTATGACAGGTGACATCACAAGCTAATAGTGAAACTCTGTCTTCCTGATGCCCGACAAAGATTCTTATAGAGATGTTCCCCAAAAACTAGAGATAAGATGACGTCACACATTGGGCCTCTGACTAGATAAGGGTTTTGTACCTACAGTTGAAGACGCCTGTTAAAGAGCATTCCTTCTTCACCCGTCCATAGCAGGTCAAAGATCATTCAAAAAGGGAGAGAACTAACAAAGAGTGTTTAAAAGTCTGAGAATATTTAGGAATCAAGACGCAACAGATGTAAACACGTGATTCTGGTTTAAATGGTTCTGTCTCTTCTTCACCAGTGTGTTGAGAAGGTGATTGATTCTGAGCTCAATGGAAGCAGCTTCTCCTCTGACCTGCTGTGTTTCCTCAGGTGGCTCGTGAGGCTCACTTCTCCGGGCAGAGCTTCTTGGATCTGTCTCTGACCAACGTCCCGAGCCTCAGGGACAACTTCTACGTCAGCTTCAGCTTCAGGACCGACAAGAAGGAGGGCCTCATGTTCTACCACCAAGACAAGGTTCAGACAAGCCTCCATCACGTTCTGTTCCCTTCAAGCTTCTTCTCATTTCTTCAGTCCACAGCTGTGTGTCTGTCCCTGCTGCTCTGGTTTCTTTGTTAAACACACGAGCCGGTTGAATCTGTGCAGGACGGAGAGTGCGAGGTTCTTCTGCACGAGGGCCAGGTGGTGGTGAGAGCTGGCGACAGGGAGATCAGGACACTGAAGACGTACAACGATGGCAACAGCCACTACGTGGCCATCTACCACAACATCACGGGGTAGGACGAGTCTGTAGATCACTGACCTGGACTCAGAGTGTTCAGACTGTTTGTTAACTGTCGCTCACGCCTCCAGGATGCGTCTGTACATGGACGACGTGCTGGAGAAGGTCAAGGAGGGAATCCGTATCAACAGGGGGCGCACACCGCCCACGACAGGGGGCAGCACCTTCCTGGGAGGAATGCCCGACCAGACCAGCACCAACCTCACCGGCTGCATCAGCAACGTCTTCATCAAGAGGTGAGAGCAGGACCAACACCAGAGAAGCAACTGGGATCAAACTTTAGTCCGTTTAGAATTAGAGAGCTGAAGAGAGAAGAAGTGAATCCAGGTTGAGGTGACATTTAGTTTTCAACTGGGTCCAGTTCCAGATTCTTCATGATCCAGTTTGAAAAATTCAAATTAAAAAGTTTGTAGCCGCGAGCGATTCAACAAAGAACCAGATTCAGTTCTGATCTCATCACGTGAGGATCTCCTGGTTCTTCTCTGAGTTTGTTATTTGAGTTTGAGAATGTGTTCCTGCTTCTCGTCGTCAGGGAAACGAGTCCTCAGGCGGTTCAGAACCTGCTGAAGGTGAAGAAGAACGTGAACGTCCCTCTGGGTTGTCCCGCCGCCGCCAAGCCCCAGCAGATCCTCGCCGCGCAGCCCAAACACAACAAGGCCAAGGTGTGCACACACACACAGTAACACACACACACACACACAATAACACACACACACACACACAGTAACACACACACACACAATAACACACACACACACACACACAGTAACACACACACACGTCATCACCTGGAACTCATCACCCTCTCTCTCATTCCAGAAGCACAAGAAGCCCTCGGGGTCTCGCAGCCGTAACACCAGGGAGTCGTGCCAGGGGGCGCCGTCGGACCAGGAGAGCGGAGCGACGCACTTCAGTGGCTCCGCCCACAGCCACCAGAGATATGACGCTCTGCCCAGGTCGCTGAGCTCCATGTGAGTGTCCGTCCCCCCGCCCCCCCCCCTTCACATTGATTTCACAGAGAATCGTTCAGGAGTCTTGAAGTTCAGTGATTCAGCTTCAATGTGTTGTGATTATCTGACGGTCTGTGTGCAGGCCTCACATCTCCATGTCTCTGAGGATCAACTCCTCCGATGGCCTGGTGCTGCTCGCCGGCGGCAGGCAGGGCGGGGGGGCGGTCCTGTCCCTCAGCGTGTCCGCCGGCCGCCTGCAGCTGCTGCTGGACGCCGGGAAGAGGAAGGTCAGCCTGCGCAGCCGCAGGAAGTACGACGACGAGCGCTGGCACACGGTGAGTCGGCTCGGCAGCGCGGGTCACGTGACCCCCCCGTGTGTCTGTGTCACCGTCTAACGCTGTGTGGATGTCCCTGCAGGTGTTCGTGAAGCGCGAGGGAGAGAAGATGCTTCTGATCGTGGACGGGATCAACGCTCACTCCAAGAAGCTTCCTGGAGGAGACCGGACTCGGGTCGCCGGGCCGCTGTATGTGGGAGGAGCTCCGCCCACACTGATGGTGACACCTCCGCCTCAACCCCCCCACACTTCTTCTTCTGTCTTTACTGAACACACAGTAGATGTCTCCTGGTCACAGATCCAATCTGAAATGTGTGTTGTGACCTCCAGGCTCCCGGCGCCGGAGGCTTCACCGGGTGTGTGAAGGACCTGAGGCTGAACGAGGCCCCTGCAGGAAGCCCCACCTTCAGCCAGGGGGCGGTGCCCTGCTTCCAGAACCCCCTGCAGCCCGGAGCCTACTTCTCTGGAGAGGGGGGGCACCTGGCTCTAGGTGACTATCATCAGACTGAGTGGGGTCAAAGGTCAGACACCTGTTCTATGGACTGATGTGTTCTGACTCTCTCTCTCTCTCTCCTCTCTCTCTCTCTCTCTCTCTCTCCTCTCTCCTCTCTCTCTCTCTCTCTCTCTCTCTCTCTCTCCCTTGCCCTCTCTCTCTCTCCTCTCTCTCTCCCTCTCTCTCTCTCTCCCCCTCCCTCCCTCTGCAGGTGAGTCCTTGGTTCTTGGTCGGGATCTTGAGATCCAGTTGGAGGTGCGACCCGTCTCGGACTCTGGGCTGCTGTTGCATGCTGGGACATCAGCTGACCAACAGCTGAGTCTGGTCCTCAGTCAGGGAGAGGTGAGCACGACACATCTCAGGTCGAAGGTCAAGGTCACTGTGACCTTAGCTTAGTCTGTAAAATACACAAGTAGTTTCAGTTTGAAAAGAAACTGTTAAAAGAAGCAGTTTCATTTTGACTGTGGAGACCCAGTCAATCATTAACCATACCTTGTGTGCGTGTGTGTGTGTGTGTGTGTGTGTGTGTGTGTGTGTGTGTGTGTGTGTGTGTGGTGTGTGTGTGTGTGTGTGTGTGTGTGTGTGTGTGTGTGTGTGTGTGTGTGTGTGTGTGTGTGTGTGTGTGTGTGTGTGTGTGTGTGTGTGTGTGTGTGTGTGTGTGTGTGTGTGTGTGTGTGTGTGTGTGTGTGCAGGTGACGGTCTCAGTCATCACTGGTGAAGGTGAGTTCTCGGCCTCCTTCACTCCTGAGGAGCCTCTGTGTAACGGACACTGGCACACGATCACAGGTGAGCTGACGTCACTGTAGCTGTTGTCTGTTGTGTTGTGTTGTGTTGTGTGTTTTCCCTCTGGCCTGTTGTAACGCTCTCGTATTTCTTGTGTGTCGCCCCCCAGTGGTGAAGAAGAACAAGGTCCTGCAGCTCCACGTGGACGCAGCCAGCCAGCTCAGTGTCGGGCCCAGACAGAGCCGCACCGCAGGGGGCGAGCAGAGCGTCCACCTGGGAGGGAAACCTGGTGAGCTCCTCCTCCACATCACAACACAGCTTATAGCAGCTGTATTTATTTATAGAGTCGATTAAACTCTTTCATGTCCTGATTACAGATTAAAGTATGTAAGTATTTCATTATTGATATTAACCCTAACTGAGCGATGACCTGATACTGACGAGCCACAACGACCCCGAACTACAAATCCTTCAGCCTGTGACATCTTCTTGTTGTCAATTACAAACTTATTTTCTGTTGGACTACAACTCAAGACTCAAAAACCAAAAGCAGGATATGAAAATGATAGAATCCAGTTTAGTCCGGGACCTGGATCGTCTCAGTCTCGGTGCCTCAGGCTGATTGTTGTTCAGACACAAGTTGTGTCGAGCAGCTGGAGCCGTCCGGTGGCTCTGCCCTCCCCCCCTTTGCTCGTTAACATGTTGTCCTTATCTTCTTCCACCAGGAGGCGCCACTGTTCCCGGTCTACCTGCCTTCCACGGCTGTGTCCGCTCGGTGACGCTGAACCACAGACCTGCTGTGATGTCCAAGCCGCTCTCTGTGCACGGAGCAGTGGGCACTCAGGGCTGCCCACACGCATAAACCAGTCTTATCTTCACATTCCACAACTGCAGATTAATGGTGGTGGGTGTCATGTTACTGTAGCTAATTTAAAATATATATGAATATTTATTGTATATTGTCAGAAAATATAATTTTATAATTCCGTGTGTTGTCGCATTAGTGCTGGTTTGTTTTTGTGTTGCAGGTAGAGATGCACTGACACGATTTCAAATACTCTCTAAATCCATAAATCAATGAGTGTTTCATATATTCAATTTAATCGATTAGTCCAAGTTGTAAATAAACATAACTTCCTCAGTGAAGAATTGATTTGAGCTCTGATAACCTTCCTGTGGCTCCAGAACTTGTTCCTGAGTTGAACTGTATTGAAGCACAGGATGTAAACATCTGTGTTGTATTACTGCAACCTACTGAGTCTGAACACTGTGACCTCTGACGGGGAAATGGCCTGTGACACTGACCTGGACTGAGATTTAATCATTAACACTTAACACACTGGTGATAGTTTATCTTCTACATCAGTTTCTGCAGGTTTCACCAAGTTCAATTCAAGACTTTTAGACCATAACGAATGAAATCTGAGATAAATAACTTCAACTGAGACAGATCAGAAGGAATTCCAGAGTCCCTCGATGAGTGAAGGTGAAGCAGCAGAGGAGAGAACCACCTGGAAACACCACGTAGTGTCTCAGGCTCTGGATCAGAGTGAACTGAGATCACAGCGTGTTGATCTCTGTAGCACAGATCTTCAGCTTCTGCAGAATCCCTGTATGGGAGTGTGTTATTATCTTTCAGTCTTTTCACAAATCAAACATATTTTAAGTTTTTTCTTGCTTTGCTTTGTGATAACGAGTTTCACTTGTTGAGTCAAATCCACGTCCCAGTGGCCGAGCTGTCCCATGAGGCGTCTCTGTCTGTCCTCTGTCCTTAATGTAAACATGTACCCAGTGTGTGTGACGCGTGTTGTATAACCTTTAAAAACATCTCACAGAAAGAATAAGCTGCCCCCCCCCCTCACATGTGTTGTAAATGCATTTCTAAATAAAAGATGTTTTCATACAAACTTCACTCGTCGTTTCTTTCTGTTCTGCAAAGATGAGACGGAGCTTTTATCTTGATTTGATTTATTAAGGATGAACTCAGGCTCCTGAAGTCTTAGCAACAGAAATATAGAAAGAAAAGAAACATCACATTTAAGGCTTAGTCCTCAGTTGTGTATAAAAGTCTCCTTCCAGAGTGACACCTCCGGTCAGTTGAACAGATCGAACAGTCAGCATGGGGTCACGGAGGAGCTGGATCCTCTCTGTGCCTTCGGTTTAGGAAAGTACCAGAGCCTCTGGAAGAGAGGGAGAGAAACTGAAATAAAGGAGAGCAGGAATCCCAGGAGTTCAGCAGGTGGAGCTCTAATCCAGACTCATGTCCTCGTCGTCCTCCTTCTTGTCCTTCGAGTCTCCTTTACTGCTCTGCATGGCGCTGGCGAATGCTTCCACATCTGAGGAGGAGAGAGCAACAGACACGTTCTGACATGTGGTATATTCAAAGAAGGGAGGGAGGGAGGGAGGGAGGGGGAGAGAGAGAGAGAGAGAGAGGAGGGGTAGAAGAGTGTTTCACCTCCTCTGTTGGCGGCGTCCACAGCGTCGGCCGGCAGACCGAACTGAGTCATGAGGGGCCCCAGCTGCCCGGAGGCCAAGGCACTGCTGAACATGCTCATCGACTGGAGGACGAATCACAGCAGGAGTTATTAATATTATTCAGTCACTAACTGCACCTGGTTATAGTTTCTGTTCCACACGACACCAGCGTGGAGATACTAGTGATGATGATCCTACCTGCTGGAACTGAGGAGAGTTGAGAGTGTTGGGGATCTCCTCAGCGCTCTGGAGTAAACTCTCTCCACTGGGGAGGAAGGGCAGGAGCCTCTTCTGGACCTCAGCATTAGTGAGGATGGGAGCCATCATCTCAGGGGTGCAGACACTGGCTAGATCCACTGGAGAAGAGAGGAGGAGCTTCTGTTTGAATCTCCTCATGTTCTGTACCTTGTCTTTTCTTCTTCTCATGAACCACGTCCCCGTCACAAACAAACCAACCCTGGATTTATCTCTCTCTAATAAACCTGCTCTGACTCCTCCTCACCTGCTGATCCCGGAGCAGACGCCGTGGCTGCGTTCATGGTGGCCAGGATGCTCTGAAGGTCACTGAGCTGGATGGGCTGGTGGGAGCCAGGACTTCCAACGGAGGCTGGGGCCAGAGGAGTCTGAGCCGAGGCTGCAAACAACAAGGAGGCTTTCAGATATACAGGTTATAAAACATGTAGAGGAGCAGCTCAGACATATAAAGGTTTGTAAAGTTTAGATGTTTTCTACAGCAGGACGAGTCCCGACATTCAGCCAGAGGCAGAGGAGGACACCGACAGAATGAATCCATCCTTTGGTGCTTTTCTGTTGTGTTACTGCATGAGTGAGTCAAACTTCAGGGAATGTGTGTACCTGGAGTGGAGGGAGCCACAGTAGTGGGTGACACGGCTGAGGCAGCGGGGGTCACGGGGGTGGTGGGGGCCTGAGAGGAGCTCAGCCTGGATGCTCCGCCTGATGAAGGAGTGGCTGCTGCTGATTGGCTACGAGAACTACAAGGGGGGGGGGAGGGACACAGAGTTCAGGGAGGAAATCCATCTCCTAACATCTACTACATCACAGCTGGTCCTGGGAGGAGTTCAGGGATGTGAGTGGATTCTGGTTTTTCCGGTTCAGTCTCACCTGGATGAGGAGCTGCTTGTAGCGGGTCCCCCCCCGCCCAGCAGGTTGGCGAGTCCTGGTCCTGCTAGAGCTCCCAGGCCTCCTTAGACAGACGCACACAAATCAAACACACGTCCAAACTGCTCTTTGACTCTTCTCTTTATTCACCTATTTACTGTCACATTTATAATTAACTTCATGAGGGTGAAAGTAAACAAATTCAACACAAATTCTTTGTGTTGTAAATCAATTGTGTGTGTGTGTGTGTGTGTCACATGATAATTACAAAATGACTCTAGTGCAGCTTACCCAGTCCACCCAGTCCAGTTGGTCCAATCAGCTGCATCAGCTGGTTGTGGCTCATATTTCCCAGTAGGTTTTGCAGACCTCCCTCTCCTCCCAGCGCTGAGAGTTCATGGCCACTGCCCCCCCCGCTGCCGGGCGCTCCGGGAATGGGGGGGTTGTTCAGGTACTCGTTGACCTTACGGCAGTGCTCTTCGTCCTTGTCCGTCTTCGGCTCCTGATGGAAGCGAGACACACAAGAGACACACCCGGGGAATCAGAGTGGAATTCTCTTCACTTGCTACGTGGTGATATCGAAATTATCTATGTAAAATATGAATATGTTTTATCCCTTAATAAACTAGTGGATTATCTACGTTACTTAAAAAATACAACAGAGAATAAACTGTTCTAATAAAAAGTCAGGCCACAACATTTTGAAATTTAAACTTATAAAAACACAAGGTGTAAAAACAAAATGTTAAATCATGTGGAACTGATTATTAATGAGACAGGTCTGTACTTTTCCACCCACCTGCTGAGGAACAGGTCTGTTTGGCTCAAACATCACATAAAGGAAAACATTTATATTGAATACTCTGTTTACAGCCGTGCACGCTGTCATCATGGCTGTAATAACCTCTTTCTGCCTCACTCATCTCTCCCATTCCCTCTTGTTTGATTTGTCCTCTATTTAACCTTCAGCTGCCTGAGCACAATAGAACCAGCTGTCAATCATCACACAGTCTCCAGCTCTTCTCCAGGTTGAATGAGGACGAGGAGCATCTTCCTCTCACCTGCATCCAGAAGAACAGTCTCTTGGATCCGGCTTTAAACTTCAGCACATAGACGCGTCCCGTGGTGCACTGGCTCACTCGCTTAAATTCACAGTCATCAGGGAAGATGATCAGGTCCTGGGACAGAAAGACAACATGAGACACTCGTGAGACAGGGGAGGACATATAGTGAGGCGGCGCTGATACAAAAAATAACTCTAGCTCTAAAATATTTAAATTATCAAATAAACTAAATGTTCTCAAACCAGCTTTGCAACTCCTGCAGCTGACCACAGTTCAGAAAAGTCTAAATAAACATGATTACTTAAAAGCAGTGAAGTGTCCCAACCAATAGAAATACTGTTTAAAGAATCCTTATAAAAAAAGTTTTGTCATAAGAATTGCTTTATTGATATTTGCATCTAAAAGGCAGATTTCTTGTTATATTCTTATAACCGGATATATATATATATAACTTTTACTATATACGTTTTAGGAATTTGTTAGGGAGTTGACAGTAGAGATGATATAAAACAGGCAAAAAGAGATGGATGAATAAGAATGGAACACTGTGGCCCGTGGAGGTCACTTCAGACCTGTGCATGTGACTCTATGATACAAAGAACAATGGCCTTGTTGTGAGTCTGAAGCATCATTTCCAAATATCAAGCTGTGGTGGGAATTTCCTTAAATGGTCAAGTGGACAACAGACGGATCAAGATGCATATGACAGTGGTTTAAAGAGTCTCACATCATCCACGTTGGCATTGGTCCGGTCCTTCCAGCAGAAGTGGATCAGCGAGTCGTCCGACTGCTGGACGTACACCGTGCCCTTGCGTTTGTCCGGCGTCACCACGTTTCCCTTCAGGGTCATTTTACCGGCTCGGAACTCCACCAGATACTTGCTGGAGCTTCCTCTGGTGCCACTGGCCAGACTGGGAAAGAGAGCACCTGACGACATCTTTAGATCTGCACCCAACAGAAACAGATGTCAAGTAAACGTGACTTGTAGGTACATTGGTTATAAATGATTCAACACTTCAACCTTTAATGTAAACATCTGAATTAGTTTGATGAGTATTATGAAGAACAGATTCACACTGATTCAGCCCATAGTCACAACCATTAACTTAATTAATCTGCTTTTTAAATATGTATTTGTCTTGTTCTCATTGTGAATGAGAAACTCTTTAATCCACTTGTTCCGTGTTGGACACAAGCCGCTGCTCGTCGGGCTCACTGGTCCTGGGTCGGTTTAATCTGGAGCCGACACCGGAAGTGTGATAAATGAAAGTCTGTGAAACATCATCTACACGTTTAAAACACAAAGCAGCTGTTTGGAGCCAGGACGCGTTTTAAACCGAGGCTAACTGAAGTAGCCGTTAGCTTGTTAGCCAGTTAGCCGTGCGGACTTTTGGGCTGAGTCAATGCTAACGTTAGCCCGTGACGAGGCTAAACCGAGGAGCAAACAGGGCCAGGGTCTGGTGACGTGTCGAGTCAGAGGGTTGGACCGCAGCGGGAGCAGCTCGGTGTGTTTATATAACTAGAGCAGCAGATCTGAGAAGTTTAAATCAATAACTTCTCCACAAACCTCGAGTTGGTGCGTTAGCTTCTCTTCTCTTCTTCTTCTTCTTCTTCTTCTGCTTCTTCTGCTTCTTCTTCTTCTTCTTCTGCGCGTCGCTCCTCGAAACGTCAGCTACTTCCTGTCGCGGGGGCGCGCACGCAGCAGGAGAGGGGGCGGGTTTCCACGGAGCGCTGAGCCGTGACTGACAGCTCGTTCGCTCCCGTTGCGGCCGTTACCTCCGTGATCCTCTACCGGCGGTCGGACGCTTCTACCGGCGGAACGAGCAGCGCGACTGGGATGCGAGTGGTGTGACCCCCCGCTGAGAACCAGAGCACGAAGCAGCGGAGCCGGAGCAGGAAGGTGAGGAGCGCGCACCGTTAGCTCGACATGCTAACATCACCCAGCTTTACTGCCCTTGGATTAGTTAGCATGCTAAGTGCTAGCTGCCGTGTTCAAAGCGGGCGCCCCGCACCGTGCGTGCGAGCTAGTGTGTAAAGTGTGTAAGTGTGTGTTTGCGTGAGAGTGAGTGTAAGTGAGAGAGAGAGTGTTTTTGTGCGTGACAGTGTGTTTGTGCGTGACAGTGTGTTTGTAGTGCGTGTGTTGTGTATGTGTGGTGTGTGTTTTGTGTGCGTGTGTGTGTGTGTGTGTGTGTGTGTGAGAGAGATTATCCGCTTTGATTCCCGAGCCTACCGGTATGTTCCCGTTCCGTCACGACCCACGGAGCCCTGCGGGGACCAGGGTGAGGGCATGCGGACTGGATCCAGACCCGGTCCTCCTGCAGGGACCAGGATCCAGACCCGGTCCTCCTGCAGGGACCAGGATCCAGACCCGGTCCTCCTGCAGGGACCAGGGTGAGGGCATGCGGACTGGATCCAGACCCGGTCCTCCTGCAGGGACCAGGGTGAGGGCATGCGGACTGGATCCAGACCCGGTCCTCCTGCAGGGACCAGGATCCAGACCCGGTCCTCCTGCAGGGACCAGGATCCAGACCCGGTCCTCCTGCAGGGACCAGGGTGAGGGCATGCGGACTGGATCCAGACCCGGTCCTCCTGCAGGGACCAGGGTGAGGGCATGCGGACTGGATCCAGACCCGGTCCTCCTGCGGGGACCAGGGTGAGGGCATGCGGACTGGATCCAGACCCGGTCCTCCTGCAGGGACCAGGGTGAGGGCATGCGGACTGGATCCAGACCCGGTCCTCCTGCGGGGACCAGGGTGAGGGCATGCGGACTGGATCCAGACCCGGTCCTCCTGCGGGGACCAGGGTGAGGGCATGCGGACTGGATCCAGACCCGGTCCTCCTGCGGGGATCAGGGTGAGGGCATGCGGACTGGATCCAGACCCGGTCCTCCTGCGGGGACCAGGGTGAGGGCATGCGGACTGGATCCAGACCCGGTCCTCCTGCGGGGACCAGGGTGAGGGCATGCGGACTGGATCCAGACCCGGTCCTCCTGCGGGGACCAGGGTGAGGGCATGCGGACTGGATCCAGACCCGGTCCTCCTGCGGGGACCAGGGTGAGGGCATGCGGACTGGATCGAGACCCGGTCCTCCTGCGGGGACCAGGGTGAGGGCATGCGGACTGGATCGAGACCCGGTCCTCCTGCGGGGACCAGGGTGAGGGCATGCGGACTGGATCCAGACCCGGTCCTCCTGCGGGGACCAGGGTGAGGGCGGGTTAAGTCCACAACACATTGGAGCCAAATCAACAGCTGGTGACTCATTCTTCAGACGTGGTGTTGTGTGTGTGTGTGTGTGTGTGTGTGTGTGTGTGTGTGTGTGTGTGTGTGTGTGTGTGTGTGTGTGTGTGTGTGTGTGTGTGTGTGTGTGTGTGTGTGTGTGTGTGTGTGTGTGTGTGTGTGTGTGTGTGTGTGTGTGTGTGTGTGTGTGTGTGTGTGTGTGTGTGTGTGTGTGTGTGTGTGTGTGTGTGTGTGTGTGTGTGTGTGTGTGTGTGTGTGTGTGTGTGTGTGTGTGTGTGTGTGTGTGTGTGTGTGTGTGTGTGTGTGTGTGTGTGTGTGTGTGTGTGTGTGTGTGTGTGTGTGTGTGTGTGTGTGTGTGTGTGTGTGTGTGTGTGTGTGTGTGTGTGTGTGTGTGTGTGTGTGTGTGTGTGTGACTCTACTTGCATGAATCAACCTGCTGTGTTTACATTTGGATTCATATGATGACACTAGACAAACTGTAGCCTTCACCTCCTCCAGTGACTTGAGGACATGTCTCCCAGTCTGTGTCCAGATGTGATCAGGGACAGGTTGTCTCCAGGTCGTCTCCAGGTTGTCTCCAGGTCGTCTCCAGACACACAGAGGACAGGTCTTCAGCCTGAAGCCTCAATGATTCCACAGGCTTCAGGTTTCAGTTGTAACCATGTGAAAGTGTCGTTGTCGTTACATTAACACAAACATCACATGAGTCAGTCTCACTCTGCAGTTTAGACTCTCTACTAAATCATATAGTTGTGTGACTCAGCTGGTGTGTGAACTGGTGATGGGCAGTGATGTCATCAGTATGAGTCGTCAGTGACTCATTTCCAGTCAGGTCACATGTAGATCCCAGTAGTGGGTCACAGAGCGAGATGCAGCAGCTGCACTGAAAGAACTCACACTTCCTTTCAATAACAATCTGAATGATATTATTATTATTTGAAGACTGGATCAGTGACTTGATCTATAATAATGCATTTTATTGACATGGTGCTTTTACCTGTGCTCAGTGACTGTTCATATCGACAAGGCACTGAAAGCAGTAACTGAGCGAGCAGATGAAATCAGAGGGAAACAAATATTAATTCTACCGACCCTAAAAAGCATATATATAGAAAACAGTGTAATTGATCTGATCTCTTCAGTGTGAACGGCTGAAGCTTTATGAAGCTGTGGAGCCTGTGAACCTGTTTCCTGTCTGTCTCTCTGCTGTGACCCCTGAAACCTCAAGTGACCCCTCAGCTGGGACTCCTACTGCGACCCTGCTGTTTGGTTCTGATGTTTGTATTCTCTCATGACAGGGTTCGTATTCAGGCTCCGACACCAGAATCAAAGCAGTCGGTGACGAATGCAGGACCTGAGTTTTAAACCCGTCAGACTGAACCTGTAGTTCAGGTGCGTTTGTCTTTCTGAGGAGAGTTCTTCTCCAGGGAGCTGGACGCAGATCTCAGGTCTCTGATCAGCACACATGTCCATCAGCTGTCTGAAGGAAACCAGTTGTTGAATAGGAGATGGCGGCTGCTGCCCCCCCCCAGGTCATGGGTCTGGTCACGTGTGTCCTCTGGGCGTGACGGTGTAAACGTCCCGTGGTTGAACCTCAGTCACGTGCAGATGTCACACTTCCTGTTGTGTGTTTGGACCTCAGCAGACCTCAGGTCATTACTGTGGTGGACTCCCCTGCCCTGCTAGTATGTGTGTGAGTGTGAGTGTGAGTGTGAGTGTGAGTGTGTGAGTGTGTGAGTGTGTGAGTGTGTGAGTGTGTGAGTGTGTGAGTGTGTGTGTGAGTGTGTGAATGCATCACAGACAGGAGCTAATGAATTGGATTGACCTTTGCTGCTTCTCTGTGCCGAGAGAGATAGAGAGAGAGAGACAGTGTGTGTGTGTCTGTGTGTGTGTCTAATTTGTATATATAGTCACTAACCTTTGCTGTAAATCGTGGCCCCTCGTTAGCTTAATTTATTCTCTGCATTATTTGAAGAAGCAGCTTAAGTCATCATATTTATTTTCCTATGCTCAGCCGACCACCACACGTTATAAGAAGTAGGTCAAAGGTCACTTGACTCACAGCTCTCACGTTGTGTCTCTGCTGACACTGAACCGAGATCTCCTCCATGTGATGGGACACGTATACACACATGCAGAGAGTGAATGCACGACACATGGAACAAACCATTTATCTCAGTCTTGTGCGGTTGTACACTCACAATCACGCACTGACTTTCCTCAGGACTGGTTGTAAAGTCAGATTCTAAGATTATGAGTATGTTATGTACTTTCATCTCTCCTCCTGTCCGTCATACGTGTTAGACAAACTGTTACACTCACACATTTATTGCCTGCCCATTATCTCAACCCCTGAATTAACCCATTAAACCAGTGACAATATAAATGCAAATGTCTTTTACACATCAAATGCTGTATTTCAAACAAAGAGCCTTGAAATGATTCAAATCAATGCAATGTGATAGATTCACACTTTTTAAAAGCTGAAACCAAGAAATGTTTGTTATTCAGCTCTGCGTTGAAATCTCATCATGTTTCCAGCTCTTTAATATTAATAATTATAGTGTTTATAAGCAGCACAAATCTGAGCTGGGTGAAAGGAGCTGGAGAGAATATGACTGTGTGTTTGTGTAAAATTGTATTTACTCTGTCTTAATATCACTGTATAGTACAGGAAAGTGATCCCCTAAGTCTGTCCTCTATATATTCCACAGATTTATGGCAAAACTAGGCTGTAAGGCTGTATTTGTTCAATAGGAAATGATCGACTTATAATACTATTGCAATTTAAATGGTGAAATGAGGAGGAAGGAGGAGGAAGTCAAAGGAAACATTTGAGGAGAAGATGTTAATTGAAGAGGAGAAGGGAGAAAAGAAAATGTGTTAATGAGGAAAGAGAGGGAGGTGAGGAAAGTGTGATGTTGTCAGGAGTGAGGGAGGAGAAGTGATGAGGTGGAAGAAGAGGAAGAAGAGGGAGAGCAGCTCATTTATTAATCTTTTGATAATCTTGGAGCCTGATGTTATTTTGAAAAAGCTTATTGCTCATTAAACACAATAATAAATAATACACAAATGGATACAGCACTTGATATATACATTATTTTAATTATTAAAAAATCTCTGTATATAAAATGTGGGAAACACTGACGTGATGGTTCTATTGAGCCAAAAGTCCAAAATCCAAAGTGTCAAGTTAGTTAAAAGGTTTCACAACGTGAGAAACCACTTTTCACTTCAGTCCGATTATTATGAAAAATCTAACGATGAAGCTGCTGCTGCTGCTGCTAGTGATACCCCACCACCACCAGCACCAGTACCAGTACCACCAGCACCACCAGCAGTACCAGTACCAGCACCAGTACCAGTACCACCAGTACCAGTACCACCAGCAGCACCTGATAACACGCCATGTGAAACACACACTAACAGATCAAATGAAACCATGGAACCGACACATGAAGCTCGTTCCGACTCAGATCAGTGTGCAGGCGTTTGTATACTTTCCTCCTGGCACAGTACAAGGTGTGTGTCTGTGTGTGTCTGTGTGTGTGTGTGCACGGACAGCAGCTGGTGGTGCAACAATGCTGAGTAATGATCCATGTCTCCCCTGCTGAGCAGCATAAGGAAAAGGAACAGCTCAGAATAAATGAGAGCAGAGTGGTGTTGTATTGTTGTGATATCGTCTCAGTGTTGTGTAGCCCCCTGAACCAGAGAAGCTGCAGGTTGTTGTGTAGCAGGCTGTTCTTGTTGACACTGAACCAAACACAGGTGTGAGGTCCCCCCCCGACCTGCTCTCCCTGGGACACAGACCTCGGTCTGGCACTAGCTCCAAGTCCTCTTTAAGATGGAACCCCTAGTTTCTCACTCATTCGTGTTTGGGCCGTTGATACAGACCGGCGAGGCAGCTGGTCCCCTTTTCGTGTGAAAGCTCTGGAGTTGTGTGTTTGTCTGGATTAACAGAAACTGAGGCTTTTGGAGACGATGACAAAGACATTTCCAGATTTGTCTGACACTTTCCCTGAAGACAGCGAAGCCCCTGACGATAGTCTTGAATGGATCATGTATTAGAAGTGTTGCTGACCTTCCTCTGGTCAAGATAAGTGACATTATCTGAAAATCCTCAGATAACTCGGTGACCCAGCAGTGACCTGTGATTCAACGCATTTGTCCCGGTAGAGAACATTTCTCTTTTAGCTCATAGGAGGACGTGTGTAGAGACTCTTCAGCTGCAGAGTCCAGGCTCAGACTGAGCTTCTGAAAACCTTCAAGCAGCAGCTTCCACTTCCTCTATTCAAAACCTAACGGTGACACATGATGTGCTGCAGTCTGTTGAACGAATGCTTTACACAAGTTCATCCTCCTCTTATGAAAACCATATCTCAACAACGCCTTCAGAGGATTTCATCATATTCAGTTGAACTCACAGATGAACTGATCATATGTTGGCTGCTGTGACCTCTGCCCTGGGAATGGGAACGCTCAGGAACGTCTGAGAATCACTTGGACACAGATGAATTTATTATATTCAGGCGTCTCAAAGGTCGGGGGGGCTTCATGAACATGTGTTTGTCTCCTGTATGATTTCTCATTCCTGCATGAAGGGAAGTTCTTCAGATGTTGACCAGTTGTCAGTTGAGCTCACATGATCCTCCGAAGGTTCGATTTCCCAACTTGTGAAACTGTTGTCCTGACTTCAGAGTCGTACTTTGGAACTAACATGAAGGCTGTTAACAACATATATATATATGTTATGCATATCATTTTAAATATGTGAGAGGATTTCTGTACACACAGGTACTGTACTTCATGTTAATTAAGTGAGGAAAACTCGTAAGTACTTCACTGAAAGGTGAAATATAAATGTACATGAATTTCAGATTTTAGCTTGAAAGATTTGTCAGTTATTCATTTTGCCGGATTATAAAACATTCATAGTAATTGATCTATAAACTGTTTGAGAATAAATTCTGTAGAATATTTTGCTTAACGCTGCAACAAATAGTTGATAAACCAAAGAGTTGATTTTTAAGTCATTTTAAATATTTTTGACTTGCACCAAACTTCACACAAGACAAAAGAACACACGGACAAATAAACAAACAGACACACAGAACACTCTGACACACAGACACACGGACACACAAACAAACAGACACACAGAACACTCTGACACACAGACACACGGACACACAAACAAACGGACACATGGATACACACACAGACACACAGACGCACAAATAAACAAACAGACAAACGGACCAGGGTGAAAACAAAACCACCTTAGTGGATATAAATCCCTGAAGGGATATCTTTAACTATCTTAGTGAGGGGCCTGCATTGGATGCTGCTGAAATAAATGTAGTGTGAAGGCAGGAATTTGACACACACACAGAGACACACACACTGTATGACACAGACCATATGGTGTCATCCTCGCTGCAGCGTGTGTTCATTCTTTACGCCTTGTTGGTTCAGGTGAATCTGACTTTCTCAAAATCTCATTGGCTGCAGAATTATAGACAGAGTTTCGGTTCACACACTCACACACACACACACACACACACACACACACACACACACACACACTCACACACACACACACACTGATAATCCCTGGCATACTGACAAGTCGCTCTCATTGGTTAATCCCAGTCAGGTGGTAGGTTTAACAGTGTGGTGACTGGTTAATCCGAGGCACAGTAGTGGGGGGGGATTCAGGGAGGTGTATAATCAGTGTGTTTTGAGCCGGAAGCATTGTAGGGTTGCCATGGCAATAGCCCCCATCTGCTGCCCTATAGTGTGTTATAGAAACGGACACACAATTAGGATTTCATTCAGTGTTATGTTTTTTGTAATATCTCTATATTAGACTGAACAGAACATTTGAATCATGTCATGTTCAGTGTGTTTGTTAAGGTGTGTGTCTCTGTAAATACTGTGTTAATCCACACTGTGGCTTGTTCACATCCTTTGTGTGTTCAGGATTATCCTTGCACACACACAGACACACACACCCACACACATGGAATAGCATGGCTCTAGTGTGTTCATCATCATTAGAAATGATTGGCTTTATTATTCTCATCAGAGAGTTGGAGGAGCTTCTTACTGTCTGTTGTTAATGTCAGTGTGAGTCTGGTTTAGTGTCTGTGGCGCTGAGGTGGCTTAGTGTGGTCTGTAAACCTGCTAACCCTCCCCCCCACAAACACACACACACAGACACACACACACCTGCTGTCTGACAGGTTGTGTCAGCCAGTTCACAGCTCACACTGTGGATTTCCTTCAGGGTTCACAAACCTGGATTCTACTCCTCAACCTTTTCATTCAGAAATATCAAACGTGCAGATGAATTATTTGAGTTTTAACGCTCAGTTCATCCACAGGGATTCTAACCAGGGAACGAGCTGCCTGGAGCTGGTTTCTTCTCGTTGTCTCTGGGTGTGTGAGGTCTGTTAGTGAGTCTGGTTCAAGAAGCTTATCCTGATGCCTGCTGCTCATAAACCACTCACTTCCTGTTCATCTCTGACCTGTAGAAACATGTAGACTCACATTCATCAGCCTTTTACCTGGATTTGGCTTTAAGGCTCCTTCTGTTCAATACCTTTTCCACCTCGCTACCACGGTTACATTTCTTAACTCTCACCAATAAAAAAGAAATCCGTGCACATGATCAAAACGTGCAGCTCAGTCGAGGATGGTGTGATCTGTCTTTTCCAAAACTTTCACCAAACGGTTCGCTCGTAACTTTTAAACACAGCAGACATTTCTTAAATGGGCGCCTTCATCAAAGGAACGAGTGACAGTGTCAGTGGTCGTAGATCAAAGGAATCAAAACCAGCCAGTTAATTATAATAAAGGTTATGGTTTATTTCAAGCCTGTTTTAAATGAATTAATCATGTTTTCTGATATTCTATCAATACTTTTTATCAGATTAATCAACAAATCAATCATTAAATACTTTTTACTTAATACTTTAATTTACCCGGTCCTACTAACTCATTAGTAGTTGTTTGCTTTTCACGTCAGAAAATCTATTAATCATGAAAGAAATCCGCAGAATAATTGATGATCAGCTCAATCACGTCTCTAAATTCCTCTAAAGCAAGAAATGAAAAGGAATATTGCAACGTTCAAGAGAAAATGTAATTTATACTTAAACTGGGAAATATAAAATGACCTTTTTAGATTTAAAGCTCATCAGCTCTTTTGTTTCTTCTGTTTGTCTTTGTCCCCGACAGGTGAGAGAGCGAGAGAGCGAGAGAACGAGGGAGCGTGTGAGAGAAGTAAAGAGAGAGAGAAAGAGAGAGAGCCATGGAGCAGCAGAGGCAAAGGACTCTCTCCACCTCCGGAGAATCTCTGTACCTGGTTCTGGGCGTTGAGAAGAGCGCCACCTCCGACGACATCAAGAAATGTTACAGGTACACGTCCGGAGCAGCTCGTGTTGTGCACCACCAGGGGGCGGCAGAGTTCTGTGAGCGACTCTTTTAGTAGCTTTAAAGAGGGACAGGTTGATGATTTATTTTGTCATGATGTTTCCCTGGAGGCAAATGTAAAGTAAAATATTTAAAACTATATTTGAATATTGATCTTTAAGTAGTTTTTAAAGGTTGTTGTCATTATTCTCAGGTGCAGTGAAATTATAGGAAACTTCTCTCCACAGTCAAGATTCATAAAACAATAGAAACAGTAACAACATCACAGCAGTGATAAAAACAACAATAATAAAGTCGAGGCAGATTTATACTGTTTGCATCTGCATCGTCTGAATGGATCCATATCACAAACATTTATCCAGTTGTGTCTTTTTCTTACTTACAGGAAACTGGCGTTAAAGTTTCACCCGGATAAGAACCCGGACAATCCAGACGCAGCCGAGAAGTTCAAGGAAATCAACAACGCCCACTCCATACTGGTGGACACCACCAAGAAGAACATCTACGATAAGTACGGCTCCCTGGGGCTGTACGTGGCCGAGCAGTTTGGAGAGGAGAACGTCAACACCTACTTTGTTCTGTCCAGCTGGTGGGCGAAGGTACGACTCGGGTTCAGCTGCTTCTCACTCATGTTCCTTTCTTTCTCAAACCTTCCTCGTGGAATCGAACACAGTTGATCCCCCACAACAGAGAAATTATCTTTACCATCAAAACCACAACACAATATTAATGAATATTTAACTTTAATACATTTTCAGCATCAAATTAAACACATTATTTATCTTATTTCTTGTATGTGTGTGTAATTACATTCTACGCGGTTGCACAGGCCACAGCAGTGACGTTTTCTAGCAGGTGCAAAAACACACAAGATTAAATCTGAGAAAATAAACTATAGCATGAATTTAGAATGCAGGAACATGAAAGGTCTAAACAGTTATTCTGAATCCTCTCAACGTGGTGATGAGTCGTGTGTAAACTCCTCCTCCTCCTCCTCCTCCTCCTCCCTCAGGCCCTGTTCGTCTTCTGCTGCCTGTCCACTGGCTGTTACTTCTGCTGCTGCCTGTGCTGCTGCTGTAACTGCTGCTGTGGGAAGTGTAAACCTCGGCCGCCCATGGACCAGGAGCCCGACTTCTACGTCTCCCCCGAAGACCTGGAGGCCCAGATGACGGCTGACGAGAGAGGTGAGGGCGGGGGGGCGACTTCACTGTGGCCTCCTTCTTCAAACTCGTAACTTCTGTGTTCGTGGTTCAACTGGATGTGGTGTTGATTGTGTGTGTTGTGTGTATTGATTGTGTGTGTTGTCCTCAGGTGGCGGTGAGCCCGTCGTCCTGCAGCCGTCTTCAGCCACAGAAACCACCCAGCTCACCGGCGACGCCCACCACAGCTACCGGACCGACGCCTACTAACCACACGCACACGTTAAGATCACACGTTAAGATCACACGTGACCTGATCCCCAATCAAGTATCACAACCGTGACACTAACATGTTGCACACACACACAGAACATCTGCAGTGGGGCTGTTATTAGACTTTCCCTTTCTTATTTTTTAATATTCAGATTATATTCAGATTTTTAATGATCTTTTTAATTAAATTGAAAGCGAACACATTTATAAAATAAATACAAAATACATATTTGAATCATATTGAGGTTTGTTGATATTCAGGTTCTGTTCAACCTCAGAATTGTGTTCCAACAGCCCTTATCTGCACCAGACACACACTCACACGAGACACACACACACACACACACTCTCTCTGACAGTTCAGCCCAAACTTTTCCATCTGGATTTCAAACTGAGGTGAGAAGAGAAGGAGAAAAAGAGAGACAGAGACTCAACACACATGAGACACAATCTTTTCCTCTGGTCTGAATGAAATGATTTGTCGTGTTTATTTTATCAGACGACTTTATTGACTGACGACTCTCAGCTCGTGAAGAGGATTTCAAATGAGATGTGAGATGATTCAGGATTAAATGAACATCCCTACGTTTGAATCAGTTGAAAGCATCTGCCCCCTGCTGGGAGTGTCTGTGTTTAAAATCCATCACGTTCCTTAAATAGCTGTGATGGGTTTGTGCACTTGTGCTGGAAACCATGAATCACACGAGGTTCCAGTCGACAGACGGCTGAACATCAGCTGTGAGTGTGTTTACATCCAGACTCTGTGGAAAGTTACTCTTATTATCTACTAGAGTAATCCCATTACTTCGATTCCTCAGTATTAGAGCTGATCGACATGGAGGCTGATGCCAGTACAGATATTAGGTTAGCTTTCTCAATACCATTATATATTTAGAGAATTTACAGTGATTCCTACGATGTTGTTTTCAAACCCTTATGACAAAGACATGAAGCAGAGGTTTGATATTTTACAGTTTAACTATAAACTTTATTATAAATAACATAAAAAAGAAAGAAACCATAATTACTCCTTACTTCTTCAGTGTCTCTCCAGCTCGTCTCTTCTCCTTCACACTGAATCAGTTTGCTGCTGTTGAGTCCAGTGTTATAATCATAAAGATCGTTACCACTGAAACTCTCACTGGGGCTCCGCCCCCGTTTTCTGTTAATGTTTGATTTGTTTAGTGTGTCAGTAAAACGCTCTTCATGTTGTGTATGTTTAGATTTCACTGTGGATTTCAAACCCTTTTTCTTCTTCTGTAGATTTGCTCTTTTATTTGTTTCTCATGTGTGTTGTTAATGAAGGGAGGATAACCCTGTCAGAAGTCTTACTCGTTTGTGTGGCAGCGTTTTGTAGATGATTCGATTATCGTAGCATCTGGAGCAGTTTGCATCAATCAGACTCGTTATATTTATAGTAAAGATTTTCCAGATCGACTTTTGTTTTGTAGTTTTTTCGTCACACAAGTTTCTCTCCAACTCTGCTGGTGTAGAAAAAACAGGAACTTTGTGCTTGTTTGACTGAACTGTTTAATTTTTCTAAAAAAATCAAAAATTCAGAAAAAAACGTAGACTTACATCGAAGTAAACAATCGAACCTACATCCAAACACCTGGATGATCCACTGGCTGTATTTTCTCTGATGACTACAGCAAACACACTCAGTTTGTATAATTCATATCATGACAATGTGCAATAAGAGCTAATCAACACTTCTCCACTTCCTGACTTCCATCAGCAGTTTGAAAAGGTTTCAGAGAATCTGCAGGTTCATAAACATGTGCAAAGATTCCACCTTAAGACAAATGAGATAAAGCTAAATCCAGTTATTAGACATGTCCACCATCAAATCCCATCAATTCTAATTCATGTTTTGCTTTTTCAATTTGTTTTTCAAATATGGATTCAAAAGATCTTTTCAAGTTTTCTGCAGATGTTCTGTTTTACCCGATTTCATGTGAAACGCCACATACAGCTGGTGTCAGGAAGCTTCCATCATTAGATCTACAGCATGAAGAACCTGAACTGTGTGTGAACATAGCAACAGATGATAATATCCAAGCATTATTTTATTTATTTTATTTTTCTTCTCTTTTTAATATTGGATTAACTACTAGCTGGTAAGTGGAGGAGATGTATAGAATTCTAGATGTGAATCATTTTGACCGTGTGATGACAAAATGGCGGACCTGCTGTTTGTACTCAGAACCTAGAGATGTGAGTTTTCTGTTGTTAGCGTGGATTCACACTTTGATGAATTAAATATATCTGATGTACTGATGTCGTAAAATAAATGTTTCAGATGCTTCAGAGACGCTTTTCTCTTTGTGGGTTTCTTTGTGATATTACATTAATATTCATATGAGTGTGAAGTGTAGTTGAATATCATCCATATAGAAGTAAAAGTTACTGTTATGTCTTTTGATATCTAAAAGAAGTGTTGATCACAAGAAGAGACCGGGGCCAGAGTCACAGCCCAGTGGAACTCCAGAATCAAACAGGAAGTGACAGGGTCCCAATGTGTGTCATGTCCTGTTTTCTTTAACCAGTAATAATAATATGATAATATAACAATAATAATAAAGTTCTCAAATAAATTACTGCCAATCAACAATGATTATTAATACTAAACAGAGGTTGAAGAAAATTTGGTTTTTCAAGATTATATTGTCATGATTCAAGTGTGTGTGTGTGTGTGTGTGTGTGTGTGTGTGTGTGTGTGTGTGTGTGTGTGTGTGTGTGTGTGTGTGTGTGTGTGTGTGTGTGTGTGTGTGTGTGTGTGTGTGTGTGTGTGTGTGTGTGTGGTGTGTGTGTGTGTGTGTGTGTGTGTGTGTGTGTGTGTGTGTGTGTGTGTGTGTGTGTGTGTGTGTGTGTGTGTGTGTGTGTGTGTGTGTGTGTGTGTGTGTGTCAGAGAGGACACATTCAGGGGGTGGGGCTGGTGAGGTGGGAGTTAGGGTGTCAATTTTCAGTGCACACACACACACACACACACACACTCCATATCAGGCAGTGGCTGGTATGTGGACAGATTAAGACCATGCTGGGCTGTGCTCTTTCTACTGTTACACACACACAGACACACACAGACACACACGGATATGGATGGCGAAGAAGAGGCGAACTAACAAACCTCAGAGAGACTGGGCCTCATGCTGATTCATTGAGGACGTCACAGGAGAAGAAGAAGAAGAAGAAGAAGAAGAAGAAGAAGAAGCTGCTTCACTCCTCTTCTTCAGTCTCTGACGTCTCCTCCTGAACTGACAGATGTTCTGTCTGTAATTTTTCTCACAGACGTTTCTTCAGTGTCTCAGCTTCTCTTGCTGCTGATGTCTGTGACTCTTCGGTGTCTGTGGCTCTTCAGTGTCTGTGACTCTTCGGTGTCTGTGGCTCTTCAGTGTCTGTGACTCTTCGGTGTCTGTGGCTCTTCGGTGTCTGTGGCTCTTCGGTGTCTGTGGCTCTTCGGTGTCTGTGGCTCTTCGGTGTCTGTGGCTCTTCAGTGTCTGTGACTCTTTGTTGCGGTGTCTGTGGCTCTTCAGTGTCTGTGGCTCTTTGTTGCGGTGTCTGTGGCTCTTCAGTGTCTGTGGCTCTTCGGTGTCTGTGGCTCTTCGGTGTCTGTGGCTCTTCGGTGTCTGTGGCTCTTCAGTGTCTGTGGCTCTTCGGTGTCTGTGGCTCTTTGTTGCGGTGTCTGTGACTCTTCAGTGTCTGTGGCTCTTCAGTGTCTGTGACTCTTCAGTGTCTGTGACTCTTCAGTGTCTGTGACTCTTTGTTGCGGTGTCTGTGGCTCTTCAGTGTCTGTGGCTCTTTGTTGCGGTGTCTGTGGCTCTTCAGTGTCTGTGGCTCTTCGGTGTCTGTGGCTCTTCGGTGTCTGTGGCTCTTCGGTGTCTGTGACTCTTCAGTGTCTGTGGCTCTTCAGTGTCTGTGGCTCTTCAGTGTCTGTGGCTCTTCAGTGTCTGTGGCTCTTCAGTGTCTGTGGCTCTTCAGTGTCTGTGGCTCTTCAGTGTCTGTGCAGCGTCACTGAACCTAAACCAGCTCAGCTCTTCTGAAGGAGGACGAAGCCACAGGCGAATCACAGAGACGACAGACGGAATCACAGACAGCAGAGGACGGTCAGTTATCAGTATTTCATGAAACCAAACTGACTCTTTGAGGGTTTGTGTTGTTTTAATCTGCAGAACAGTATTTTTCAATATGTCAATAATGTCTGTATTCATGAGTTTATACAGATTGTATTGTGTCATTGTTAGTTTCTGCTGAATTAGATGATTTTTCATCTTTAAAGCTTGAACGTGATGTCAAAGCAGAAACTGGATTTTAAAGGATCATAAAACATGAACATAATGAGGATGAGAGGATTTGCTTACAGTATAATACAGTTATTATATAACCATGGTATTGATGGTGTTTGTTTCCACACGGACCGATTAGAGTGTGACACTCGTGAGAAGCAGCTGGACATCAGCACGTGAAGTTATGACAAATTAATAAACAGCATAAACAGCTGAAAGTGATTTAATCATCTACTCTGTATGAAGCAGACCGGAATGAAACACTGTATATACTAAATACTATATATATATATATATATATATATATATTTATATATATATATATATATACTGACAGACACTGACAGACTCACAGACTTCCTCTTCCTACAGACTCACAGACTTCCTCTTCCTACAGACTCACAGACTTCCTCTTCCTACAGAATCACAGACTTCCTCTTCCTACAGAATCACAGACTTCCTCTTGTAACAGACTCACTGACTTCCTCTTCCTACAGAATCACAGACTTCCTCTTCCTACAGAATCACAGACTTCCTCTTGTAACAGACTCACTGACTTCCTCTTCCTACAGACTCACAGACTTCCTCTTCCTACAGAATCACTGACTTCCTCTTCCTACAGACTCACAGACTTCCTCTTCCTACAGAATCACTGACTTCCTTTTGTAACAGACTCACAGACTTCCTCTTCCTACAGAATCACAGACTTCCTCTTCCTACAGACTCACTGACTTCCTCTTCCTACAGACTCCCTGACTTCCTCTTCCTACAGAATCACTGACTTCCTCTTGTAACAGACTCACTGACTTCCTCTTCCTACAGACTTCCTCTTCCTACAGAATCACTGACTTCCTCTTGTAACAGACTCACTGACTTCCTCTTCCTACAGAATCACTGACTTCCTCTTCCTACAGAATCACTGACTTCCTCTTCCTACAGACTCACAGACTTCCTCTTCCTACAGACTCACTGACTTCATCTTCCTACAGACTCACTGACTTCCTCTTCCTACAGAATCACTGACTTCCTCTTGTAACAGACTCACTGACTTCCTCTTCCTACAGAATCACAGACTTCCTCTTCCTACAGAATCACAGACTTCCTTTTGTAACAGAATCACAGACTTCCTCTTCCTACAGAATCACTGACTTCCTCTTCCTACAGACTCACTGTCTTCCTCTTCCTACAGACTCACAGACTTCCTCTTCCTACAGACTCACAGACTTCCTCTTCCTACAGACTCACAGACTTCCTCTTCCTACAGAATCACTGACTTCCTCTTCCTACAGACTCACTGACTTCCTCTTCCTACAGACTCACAGACTTCCTCTTCCTACAGACTCACAGACTTCCTCTTCCTACAGACTCACTGACTTCCTCTTCCTACAGACTCACTGACTTCCTCTTCCTACAGAATCACAGACTTCCTCTTCCTACAGACTCACTGACTTCCTCTTCCTACAGAATCACAGACTTCCTTTTGTAACAGAATCACAGACTTCCTCTTGTAACAGACTCACAGACTTCCTCTTGTAACAGACTCACTGTCTTCCTCTTCCTACAGACTCACTGACTTCCTCTTCCTACAGACTCACTGACTTCCTCTTCCTACAGAATCACAGACTTCCTCTTCCTACAGAATCACAGACTTCCTTTTGTAACAGAATCACAGACTTCCTCTTGTAACAGACTCACAGACTTCCTCTTGTAACAGACTCACTGACTTCCTCTTCCTACAGACTCACTGACTTCCTCTTCCTACAGAATCACTGACTTCCTCTTGTAACAGACTCACTGACTTCCTCTTCCTACAGACTCACTGACTTCCTCTTCCTACAGAATCACTGACTTCCTCTTGTAACAGACTCACTGACTTCCTCTTCCTACAGACTCACTGACTTCCTCTTCCTACAGAATCACTGACTTCCTCTTGTAACAGACTCACTGACTTCCTCTTCCTACAGACTCACTGACTTCCTCTTCCTACAGACTCACTGTCTTCCTCTTCCTACAGACTCACTTCCTCCTGTCAGTCCCCAGGTGGAGGAGGAGCAGCCATGTCAGTTGACCTGAGCGTCCTGCAGAGCGGCGGAGGAGCAGAGGGGGGGGCGGCGCTGGCCACTCTGGAGAAACAGCTGATCTGTCCCCTCTGTCTGGAGCTGTTCACCAAGCCAGTGGTGATTCTGCCCTGTCAGCACAACCTGTGCAGGAAGTGTGCCAACGAGCTGTACCAGGTGGGACACACAACGTGCACGTGTGAGTCTGTGTGAGTCTGTGTGTGTGTGTGTGTGTGTGCTTCACAGAACCTTTCTGCAGATGCTCTCAAACACTTCATAACTCAGATGAACAATTCAACTAAGTACATTTCATTTACAGAAATGGTGAATATTTATATTTTACTTCCAGCTTTGGGATGATTTATGGCTCTGAGCTAAAAGCAGGATGTTTATGACACTGGATTGTGTTTCAGTCAGAAACATAAAGTGTAAATAAAGATGGACGACGGGACCTCGGCCTCACGGCTCCAAGATCTCCACCGCACAGACTCCGCCTCCCAATGACATCATCACCACAAGATGGCCGCGCTCGTATCGGAGTCAGATCTTGGTTCATCGTTGTTTATCTATTCAGTAGAAGTATCTCTGGAATGAAGCTCCCGTCCACTCGGAGTCAACATGGTGTTTCTGAGTTCCTCTCAGTGTCCGTCTCCATTTCAACACGTCACCAGGGACGACCGCTCAGGAAGATGGCCGCTCGCCATCTGAGGCGTCTTGGCATCTCTTTGGGAGAACTTGAGGAAGTGGAGACGTGTTGCTGATCTGAACGGATCTGATTCACACCTGCTGCTACACTTTTAAAAGAACTCCTTATTCTCAGGTCTCTGCTTCATTCATCATTTTCCAAATAGAATGAATGGATGAAGGATTTATTGATATGAAATGATATAAAATCTTTAAAAACTTTCCACCTCAGGTTCCTTCTCCTTTCAAAGGATGTTATGAAGCATGACATTTAGAGTTTAGTGTTTGTAACGAGCTTCAGGACGTTTGTGACTCGGCTCTGATCCTCATCCCAGCAGCAGCTGAGGCTTATTACAGCTGCTATTTCAGGACCTCCACTCCTCCTCCACTCCTCCACTCCTCCACTCCACCGACCTTCCATCCACCTCTCCTCCGTCCTTCTCTGCTTCTTTATCTCCCAGCTCTCGATTCTCTCATCACGCTGACTTTCTGTCCGACCTTTAATCTCCAGGCTGATTTTATTTTCACCTCACTGACACAGTGTGGTGGCATTTTAATTACAGAAATAGATTAGTTCATAGTTTGAAGCTTTGAATGACTGAAGTCCCAGCATGCACCTGTGTTGTATGACGACCAGCTCCAGCTGCTGGCTGTTGAAAGGCAGACGGAGATAGGACCTGATGCTGATGTTCCTGACGTTGTCCTCCTGGTCGTCTGTTCCAGCCCTCGCTGTTCCAGGCTCGAACCACCATGGCGGTGAACAGCGGTCGGTTCCGGTGTCCGTCCTGCAGACACGAGGTCGTGCTGGATCGCCACGGCGTCTACAGCCTCCAGCGCAACCTGCTGGTGGAGAACATCATCGACATCTACACACAGGAAGTCAGCAGCAGCTCCAGCACCGCCACGAGGTGACATCACGAGCACTCAGTTTATTATCATTTCAATGAAACTCATTTATTCTGATACAGCAGTCATACACCGTCTCAAAGGTCAGAATTATTTTAAAGATTCAACCGAGATCCTTAACGAAGAATTGATTTGATTTGATTTCATAAAAACATTGATACTAAAACACTGCAGTTCTCAACCAATCAGGGACCTTCAGCGCTGCAAGCTCCACCCACAGGACTCCAGCTGGTTTTTCCTGTAGTTGACCTATGACCTTGAGACGACCTCTGGGTCCTGCAGTGGAAACGCAGCTGAAGCAACTTGCTGATTCCTTTGAGTCTGACCTGATGTCTGAACGTTAACGTGTGAATCTGTGTCCAGTGCCCCCCGCGCCTCCTGCGCCTCCTGCTCAGCTGACGTGTTCGGAGCACGAGGGCGAGAAGCTGAACATCTACTGTCTCAGCTGCCGGGTTCCCACCTGCTCCCTCTGCAAAGTGTTCGGGGCTCATGGGTCGTGTCAGGTGGCTCCTCTGACCGACGTCTACCAGCAGCACAAGGTCGGGGGAGGGAATCAAACCGACCACATGGAAGAATAGATTATTGATTCCAAATGAACTGGTATCATATCGTGTTCCTCAGGAGGAGCTGAGTGAAGGAGTCGGTTCTCTGGAGACGCTGAACGAGCGAGTCCGGGCTCTGATCCACGAGCTGGAGGAGACGTGCAGGAACATCCAGGTGAGATCTCATCGCTCTGGAGCAGGAAGTCCTCCTGAGGTTCTCTGCTTCTTTATCTGTCACATCATTTCAATATTGACTATAAAGAAAAAGGTCATGATGTCATGAGATGATTAACACCAGAGGAAATTAATTAAAAGTCACATAAACAAATTCAGATCGATTTTTTGGACTCTTTCCTTCAATGTGACATTTGGAAAAATTGTTCCACTTTATCGGTTTAATATTTATTACATGAAACTGATTTTAATAAACAAAATTCTTTTAGTGTAAAATCTAAATCTGAGCGAGGCCGTCACTCTCTCTCCTCTCTGCTCAAACAGCCTCCTTGTGAAAACACTCCTTATTCTTTTATTAACCTATTTACAGCTTCACACATTGAATTAGTTTCATAGTTTGGTTTCATAAATGACTGTTTTCAATGCAGCAGATGATATTTGACCTCTGAGCTCTTCTCTTTCCTCTCGACAGCTGAACAGTTCGGCTCAGAAACAGAGCGTCTGTGACGGGTTCGACCGGATGAAGTCCATCCTGGGAGAGAGACACAAGGTCACACACACTCTGCACGTATATATAACACAACTACCATGAAGTTGATATAAACAGTCATCATTCTCACTCGTAGGCGATGACTCAGCGAATCAGCTCCGAGCAGGAGGAGAAGACGGGCCACGCCCAGGCTTTGGTGCGTTGCTATGGGGACAGCGTGGAGGCCAATGCCAGACTGATGGAGCGAGCAGCGAGCGGATTGGACGAGCCGGACCCGGCTGCCTTCGTCCAGGTGAACTGGGACCAGTGTCCCTCCAGATAAACACCTTGATCCAAATGTCTGTGAGAAACATTCTCAGAGTCCGGCTGCTTCCTGTCTGAGAGTAAACTGATCAGAGGTCAGGGGACGACCTGTGACCTTCTCAATACAACAGCTCAGGGCTTCAGTCGGTTTATATAAGACACACAGAGGGTCTCGTGAGCTGATGCCAGACCTGTTGCATCATGGGAAGTGTAGTATCCAAGTAATCATCCTGCATTCAGCTTCTCTTGTACCACACTCTTTACTTTGCACCAGCTGCATGGAAGTGAAGAAGAAATCCTCAAGTCTGCACTCACACAATTCAGTTAGAAAGAGAATTACAGATATAAACATATAAGAATAAATTAAATAAGATGATCTTCTTTCAAATTTTTCATATAAAATATGAATCAATGTGAAGATATGAAAAAGTGATCACTTCTTCTTTCTTCCTTCAGAATTCCAGAGCGCTCATCACAGAGTGAGTTGTGTCTTTGTGACAAGAAATAAAAAACCTGTTATATTATCTGATTAAATCCTTCACTTTAGTTTTAGCCACTTTATTTGTATTTGTTTTGCGGAATCATCTTTCTGTAGTTTTTAGATTTGATCTCTTCTCTCCTGCTCATGGTTCCCTCCGGCCTCAGGGTGAAGACAGCCACCTGCTCCTGTCCGACCGAGACCCTGAAGCCAGGCTACGAGAATCTGAGTCCGTACGAATTTAACTTCATCCGACAGGAGCGAGCTCTGAGGAGCATCGACTTCATGAGAGGTAAGAAAACAGGACTGGGACTCAGAAACACTCAGAAACACACAAACATCACATCCAGAGAAGATCTCACAGGCTCCGTCTCAGCAGGTTCTTTGTTTCAGCTGTGGAGGATGTTCCTGAAGAACCAGATGTGGAACCAGAGGAACCCAGAGAACTTTCTGAACTAAAGCAGCATCAGGAGCCGTCCGTCCAGAACCTGGAATCTGGAGCAGAAGAAGTTAAAGAGACGACATCAGCACCAGAGGAACCAGCTCCAGATCCAGAGCTGCTGAGAGGTCGTGAGGAACCTGCAGGGGGCGACCTGCAGCCGCAGCCTGACCACGCTGAAGAGAACGATGGAGAATCAGGTCTGATGAACAAGAAGGAGGAAGAGGAGGAGGAGGAGGAGGAGAGAGACCAGGGAGGTGCAGCTCCTGACTCCATTAAAGACACAACCATCTGTGAACAGGAGGGAATGAGCACACAACAGGTACAGTACAAAATACATGTGTACAATTCATCATTCAGAGCTTCAGCCACTAGAAGACGTTTCAAACCTCTCACAGAATCAGACCTGTCAGCAAACAGTTTCTATTTGTTTATTTGTATATTTAGTTTTTATACTTTCTGCAGACTTATGCAAGAATAAGAGAAATTCAAATTATAATAAGACAAATACAATATAAAAATACTAAATTTCAAGTTTAAATCCAAATTATTTTAATATTTTTAAGGTCTGACCAAAAATTCACTATTTCGTTAAATTCTACAAACAAAATAATGAATTAGAAAAATAATTGGAAGATTAATTGATGATGAAAATAATTGTGTGCGCCTAAAATGTTACTCAGGCAAAAGTACTTTTATTTAAACATTTATTAAATTACACTGATTTCATGAAGCAAAATGCATAAAATAATTGTATCTTTTTATGTCAAATATAAAATCTGAACTTTAATATCATTCTCTCCCTTCTCTGGTCAACAGTCTCCTTATGAGACCTCATTTAATTTCAATATCACACTTCCTAATATGTTAATATGTTAAGAAAATTCCTGGATCTGCACCAACATTAAATTCTCTCTTGACCACATGACAGCAGGTTCACAGGTGATCTGTTCATCCTTTATCTGTCCTCCATGAATCAGTGTGAGGGGCAGACTGAACAAAACAGAGAGAGACGGAGGGGAAACAAGCAGAAGAAGAAGAAGAGCAGAAGGTTTCTGATGGAGCAGATACTGGGTTTAATCCCAGCTGATGCAAACAGATGATGATGATGATGATGATGATGATGATGATGATGATGATGATGATGATGATGATGATGATGATGATGATGCGCTCAACACAACCAGCAGGTGGCTCTCTCCAGACTCAGGCTCAAGATGGCGTCCAGGTGGCGTCTGACCTTCATACCACCTCTGACCCCGAGGCTCCGCCCCCATGTCCACAGAGCCGGGACGAGTCTCAGCTCCTCTCTGACCATCAGCTGCTCCCTCTCTCCTCTCAGTCTCCATGTTGTCCTCTCCTGCCTCCTGCTGATGAATCACACTTTGATAACTTCTCCCCACGAGCAGCGGAGAGCAGGAGAAGCAGGAGAAGCTGGATTCGTGGAGGAGGGCGATGAGAAGGTGTCAGGGTGTGGACCTGAGATGAGGAGAGTGCAGGTCTCTGCCTGAAGGAGGAACGTTTAAATCTTTGACAGGTATTGTCCCGATCTGCAGAGGAGACGGGTTCAGGGAAGCTGGGAGATGGAAGGACGAAGGACACAGAGCAGAGTGGAGGAGATGTCTCAGGTCTGAAAGAAAGAGGCTGAGTCATTCTGAAGCTGAGAGGATGGGAGCAGGAGGCGTCTGGTCGGGGGACAGATGTGAGGAGCTGAGGGACGATGTGGAGACCAGGGAGGACACGTCCTCTCGCCTTCTTCTTCTTCTTCTTTCTTCACCTTCTTGGTTATCCCTCTTTCTCTGTTTTGCAGATTCACTGTTTGAAACTTGGCTTCTGGATCCCCCCCCCGCTCTTTCTCCTTTCTGTTTGTGTTGTGAAAGATGAAGTAACTATGAGATATAAAATAGAACAAATAAACAACACAGCTCCATCCTCCCTTCACCGCCAATCTTTTCATCTCACCTCTTGTCATCCTTTCCTTCATTTTCCTCCCCCCTCATATCTTCCTGTCTTCTTCCCTGTATTGACCCCAGGCTGTCACCCTGCTCTTCTACCTGTTGGCCTTCCTGCTCATCCTTCAGAACGTGTGGGCGTACATCGGCTGCTTCATTTGCACATAACCTCAGCAGGAGGCCATCGCTGCTCAGGTACACGTGCACCTTCCTGCTGCAGCAGGAAGTCAGCATCCAGCCCTTTATTCTGAAGGGCTCCGTGTCTCTTCTTAAAATTAGCCTCTCATTAATTATAATAACATAAATAATAATAACAATAACTTGCATCATTTGTATTTTGACTTGAATTAAACTGCATTTCTCCAATGAAAACTTAACTTGTTCAGTGCAGATTCATCTCTATCAGCAGCCTCTGCTGTCACCCTGTGGTGAAACTGTGTAGCTACAGTTCAGTCATTAACAACTCGAGCATCACTCAGCTGAACTCAAACCTCATGAACCAAAAGTTTTATAAATTCAGATTCACTAGATACAGATTTTTATTTGGATCTGCAAAATCATCACAGGCACGGGGGGGAGGCAATTTATTTATACAGAACCAGTCACAGATGGAGACAAGCAAAACTATGAAAGTGTATCAAATATATATGAATCTGTATCAATATCTAAAAATAAGATGAAAGGGAATAACACATGTACAGTCTAAATCTGTGAAAATATAGAAAATCGTTCAACGGTCACTTTCTACAAACGGTCGTTCATATACAAACATGTGCTTTGTTCCAGATGGAGGATGAGACCAGGAGTCCTGCTGAGACCAGCCCTCCCTCCCTCCTCCTCCTCCTCCTCCTCCTCCACCCTCAGTGAGGCTCCATTGACCCAGTTTTTGCTTTTCGTGGCTAAACTTGCTGGAGAGAGAGAGGAGATGAGCGAGAGAGAGAGAGAGAGCAGAGAGAGAGAGAGAGAGAGAGAGAGAGAGAGAGAGATGTACAGTATGAGGTTTTAGTATATGGTATTATTTTTACTGTATTTGCCAAACTGTAAATAAAAATCTCCTGTGAGTTTTTTATCCTCAGTTCGAATGTGTCTTAAACTGATCGCAACATCAAAGACATCAAAGGAATCTTTCCGTTTGAGAAGGTTACAAAAGTTTGACTAATTTATTCCTCTAGAAATTTCCTCTCAAAATGTACATAGACCCGATGGAGAGGGAGCCCGGACAACTAAAGTAAAAAAATGGATGCAGCCAAAAGTTTAGCTCTCATAGCTTTCATGTGACATTCCTGTGAAGTTAACAAGTTTTATTTAAAAAGTATGTATGACGACCTCCACTTGTGCTCTGTGAGCAGTTGACACAAAACTTTGCTGAAAACCATCGCTCGCTCTAAATGGGCGAGAGACATTGCCTCCCATTCATTTTTTTACTGCAGTGCAATGAGACACACATAACCACGCTGTGGTCCAAGTTCCTTTGATGTTACATTATCATCAAAGCATTTACACTCGCCAATAAACCAAAAGAAGAAGAACGAGTTAGGCGATTAGAGATACTGCTACGAATACTAATATAGACATAGCTCAGAATATACTGTGTGAATTATTCAGAGCTGTAAGCATTTTGGATTGACAGAGAGGAGAAATCAAAATGGTTGACCCTAAGGACACTGACAGTCTCTGGGCAAAAGAAAGAGGAACTCCAGGGAGATCTCGAGAAACTCCGGGGAGAATTCAAGATCCTCCTGGGAGAAAAAGAGGACCTCCGGGTAGAAATCATGAAACTCAAGGGAGAAATGATGATGGTCCAGACAGACACCGGGATATTTTAGAAAAATATCAAGATCCATCTGGAAAGAATCGTCGCTAATGTGTGATGATCCCGGTGACCTCTTGGGGTGTGATCTGGGCGTGAATTGTGTCCATCGATTCTTCAGGTAGCTGGTTGATGGGATCGCGAGCACCATCTCTTTCCTCATCGGCCCAACATGTCCACTGTGTTTTAAACATGAATGAGTCAGCTGTTCCGTTGAGTGCTGACATTTAACACACATCCGTATGAAGGGGATATTAGTGATGTGTCATTCGTTCGTTCATTTTGAATGAATCCTTACAAAGACTCGGGAGTAACGAGTCCTGTCAAAGAGAGATTCCTTCATTTTCTGGTGGACGCGCGTCGGGACTGTTGCATAGGCTGAGGCAGGTCATGTGAAAAAGGAACGAGGTAAACAGAAAGGATTTGTTTACCTCGTTCACTTTCGCGTGACTAGGTTTAGAAAGACGTGAATGATATTCGTTCACAAGTAATAATTACAGGTTTCGTTATTTGAACTTTTTAGTACTTTACTCACAGTTCAGTGCAGCGTAATTGTTTGCCGTGATAATTAAATGCTAGTGTGATAATAAGAGACATGATACATTATTTTAATGCAGGAATTTCTTCCCCCTGTTGAAATAAACGAATGACTTGAAAAAAGATTTGTTCATTTTACTGAACGAGATTCAAAGAACCGAGACGGTAAAATGATCCGAACTTCCCATCACTAGGGGATCTGTTTAACTTGAACATCCCTGTAGATTAAATAT
>JBAMIH010000271.1:0-36415 GCA_038501795.1 Pseudopleuronectes americanus
TTTAGTTTTGTGTTACTTTGCCGGGTGTGCTCGTTGTTATGTTATTCGTTGTTGTGTGGTGTTTGTTGTTTGTTTTTTGTGATTGTGTATTGGGTTGTTGTTTGGTTTGTGAGGTGTTGTTATTTGTGTTGTTGGTGTTTGTGTTTTTGTTTTTTGGGTGGTTGTTGTTGTTTTTGTGTGTTTTGTTGTGTTTGTTTTGTTTGTTGTTTTTGTGTTTTGTTGTGTTGTTTTTGTTTGTTTTGTTGTTTGTTTTTTTGTTTGTTTTGTGTGTTTTGTTTTGTTTGTGTTGTTGTTTTTGTTTTGTTGTTTGTTGTGTTTTGTGTTGTTTTTGTTTTTTTGTTGTGTTTGTTGTTTGTTTTTTTGTGTTTTGTGTTTTTTTGTTGTTGTTTTTTGTGTTGTGTTTTGTTGTTTTGTTTTGTTTGTTTTGTTTTGTTGTTGTTTGTTGTGTTTGTTTGTTTTGTTTGTTTTGTGTTTTTTGTTGTGTTTTGTTTTTGTTTTTGTTTGTGTTTGTTGTTTTGTGTTTGTTTTGTTGTTTTGTTGTGTTTTTTGTTTGTGTTTTGTTTGTTTGTTTTGTGTTTGTTGTTTGTGTTTTGTTTGTTGTGTTTGTTGTTGTTTTTGTTTGTTTTTGTTGTTGTGTTTGTTGTTTGTGTGTTTTGTTGTTTTTTTGTTTGTTTGTTTTGTGTTTTTGTTTGTGTTTTGTTTGTTTTGTTGTGTGTGTTTTGTTGTTGTTTTGTTTGTTGTTGTTTTTTGTTTGTGTGTTTTTGTTTTGTTGTTTTGTTGTGTTTTTTGTGTTGTTTTTGTTGTTTTGTTTTGTTTTTGTTGTGTTTTGTTTTGTTGTGTTTGTTTTGTGTTTTGTTGTTTTGTTTGTTTTGTTGTTTTTGTTTGTTGTTGTTGTTTGTTTTTGTTTTGTGTTTGTTGTTTTGTTGTGTTTTTTGTTTTGTGTTTGTTTGTTTTTGTTGTTTGTTTTGTTGTGTTTGTTTGTTGTTGTTTTTGTTTTTTGTGTTTGTTTGTTGTTTTTGTGTTTTTTGTTTTGTGTTTGTGTTGTGTGTTTTTTGTTGTTTTTGTTTTGTTGTGTTTTGTGTTTTGTTGTTTTGTTTGTTTTGTGTTTGTTGTTGTGTGTTTTGTTTGTGTTTGTGTTTTTTGTTTGTTTGTTTGTTGTTTTGTTTTTGTGTTTGTTTTGTTGTTTGTGTTGTTTGTTTTTGTTGTGTTTTGTTGTTTTTGTTTGTTTTGTTGTTTTTGTTGTTGTTTTGTTGTTTGTTGTTTTGTTTTTTGTGTTGTTTGTTGTTTGTTTTTGTTGTGTTTGTTGTTGTTTGTGTTTTTGTTTGTTTGTTGTTTGTTTGTTTTTGTTTGTTGTTTTGTTTGTTGTTTTTGTGTTTGTTTTGTTGTGTGTTGTGTTTTGTTTGTTTTGTTTTGTTTGTTGTTTTGTGTTGTTTTGTTGTGTTTTTGTTTGTTTTTTTGTTTTGTTTGTGTTTTTGTTGTTTGTTTTTGTGTTTTGTTGTTGTTTTGTGTTGTTGTTTTTTTGTTTGTTGTTGTTTTTGTGTTTGTTTTGTGTTGTTTTGTGTTGTTTTTGTTTTTGTTTTTTGTTTGTGTTGTTTGTTTGTGTTTGTTTTGTTTTTGTTTGTGTTTGTTGTTTTGTTTTGTTTGTGTTTGTTGTTTGTTGTTGTTTTTGTTTTTTGTGTTTGTTTGTTTGTTGTTTTTTGTTTTGTTTGTTGTTTGTGTTTGTTGTGTTTTGTTGTGTTTTTTTGTTTGTTGTTTTGTTGTTGTGTTTGTTTTTGTTTGTTGTGTTGTTTTGTTGTGTTTTTTGTTTGTTTTGTGTTTTTGTTTGTTTTTGTTTTGTTGTTTTGTTTGTGTTTTGTTTGTTGTTGTTTGTTGTTGTTTTTGTTGTTGTGTTGTTGTTTTTGTGTTTTGTTGTTGTTTGTTTTGTGTTGTTTTGTTGTTTTTGTTGTTTGTTGTTTTGTTTGTTGTGTTTTGTTGTTTGTTTTTGTTTTTTGTGTTTTTTGTTTGTTTTGTTTGTGTTTTTGTTGTTTTTGTGTTGTTTTGTTGTGTTGTTTGTGTTGTTTTTGTGTTTTGTTGTTTTGTTTTTTGTGTTGTTTTGTTTGTTGTTTTGTTTTGTTTGTGTTTGTTTGTGTTTTTGTTTTTGTTGTTTTGTTGTGTTTTGTTTTTTGTTTGTTTTTGTGTGTTTTTTGTTGTGTTTGTTTTGTTGTTTGTTTGTGTTTTTGTGTTGTTGTTTTGTGTTTGTGTTTTGTTGTTTGTTTTTGTTTTGTTGTTGTGTTTTGTTTGTTTGTTTTTTGTTGTTTTTGTGTTGTTTGTTTTGTTTGTTTTGTTTTGTGTTGTTTTTGTTTGTTTGTTTTTGTTGTTTTGTTTGTTTGTTTGTGTTGTTTTTTGTTGTTTTTGTGTGTTGTTTTGTTGTTTGTTGTGTTGTTGTTTTGTTTGTTTTGTTTTGTGTTGTTTTGTGTTTTGTTTTGTTGTGTTTTTGTTTGTTGTTTTGTTTTTTGTTTGTTGTGTTTGTGTTTTTTGTTGTGTTTGTTTTTGTTTGTTGTTTTGTTGTTTGTTGTTTTGTTTTGTTTGTTTGTTTGTTTTTGTTGTTTGTTTTTGTTTGTGTTGTTTTTGTTTTGTTTTTGTTGTGTTGTTGTTTTTTGTTGTTTTGTTTTGTTGTGTTGTTTTGTTGTTTGTTTTGTTTGTGTTTTTGTTTGTTGTTTTGTTTGTGTTTTTGTTTTTGTTGTTGTTTTGTGTTGTTTGTTTTGTTGTTTTGTGTTGTTTGTTGTTGTTTTGTGTTTGTTGTTTGTTTGTTGTTTTTGTTTGTTTTGTTGTTGTGTGTTTTTGTTTTGTTTTGTTGTTTGTTGTTTTTGTTTTTGTGTTTGTGTTGTTTTTGTTGTTTGTGTTTGTGTTTTTGTTGTGTTTGTTTTGTGTTTGTTGTTGTTTGTTTTGTTGTTTTGTTTGTTGTTTGTTTTGTGTTGTTTTGTTTGTTGTTTGTTGTTTGTTTTTTGTTTTGTTGTGTTTTGTGTTGTTTGTTGTTTTTGTTGTTTGTTTGTTGTTTGTTTGTTGTTGTTTGTGTTTGTTTGTTGTTTTTTGTTTGTTTGTTGTTGTTTTGTTTTTGTGTTTTGTTTGTTGTGTTGTGTTTGTTTTTGTTGTTGTTTGTTTGTTGTTTTGTTTGTTGTTTGTGTTTTGTTGTTGTTTTGTTTTTGTGTTTGTTTTTGTTTGTTTTGTGTTTGTTTTGTTGTGTGTTTTGTTTGTTGTTTTGTTTTTGTGTTTTTGTTTGTTGTTTTGTTTTGTTTTGTGTTTGTTGTGTTGTTTTGTTTTTTGTGTGTTTGTTTTGTTGTTGTTTTGTTTTGTTTGTTTGTTGTGTTTTTGTTTTTGTTTGTGTTTTGTTGTGTTTTTTGTTTTGTGTTTGTTTTGTTGTTTGTTGTTTTGTTGTGTTGTTGTTTTGTTGTGTTTTTGTGTTTGTTGTTGTGTTGTTTGTTTGTTTTGTGTTGTTTGTTGTGTTTGTTGTGTTGTTTTTGTGTTGTTGTTTTGTTGTTTGTGTTTGTGTTTGTTGTTGTTTGTTGTTTGTGTTTTGTTTGTTGTGTTTGTTTTTGTTGTTTGTTTTGTGTTGTGTTGTGTGTTTGTTTTGTTGTTGTTTGTGTTGTTGTTTGTTTTGTGTTTTGTGTTGTGTTTTTTGTTGTTGTGTTTGTGTTTGTTGTTTGTGTGTTGTTTTTGTGTTTGTGTGTTGTGTTTTGTTTGTTGTGTTTGTTGTTTTGTTTGTTTTTTGTTTGTGTTTTGTTGTTGTTTGTTTGTGTTGTTTTGTGTTGTTTTTTGTTTGTTGTGTGTGTTTGTTTGTTTGTGTTTTGTGTTTGTTGTTTGTTGTGTGTTTTGTTTGTGTTTTTTGTTGTGTTGTGTTGTTGTGTTTTTTTGTGTGTGTTTGTGTTTTGTTTTGTTTTGTTGTTGTTGTTTGTGTTTGTTGTGTTGTTTGTTGTGTTGTTTTGTTTGTGTTTTTGTTTGTGTTGTTGTGTTTGTTTTTGTTGTTTGTTTGTTGTTTTGTTTGTGTTTTTGTTGTGTGTTGTTTGTTGTGTTTGTTTTGTGTTTTGTTGTTGTTTTGTTTGTTGTTTTTTTGTGTGTTGTTTGTGTTTTGTTGTTTTTTGTGTTGTGTTTTTGTTGTTTTTGTGTTTGTTTGTGTTGTGTTGTTTTGTTTGTGTTTGTTTTTGTGTTTTGTTGTTGTGTTTGTTTTGTGTTGTTTGTTGTTTGTGTTTTTGTTTGTTGTTTGTGTTTTGTTTGTTGTTTTGTTGTTTTTGTGTTTGTTGTTTGTTTGTTGTTTGTTTGTGTTTGTTTGTTGTGTTTTGTGTTTGTTGTGTTGTTTTGTGTGTTGTGTTGTTTGTTTTGTGTGTGTTGTTTGTGTGTTTTTGTTTGTTGTTGTGTTTTTTGTTGTTTGTTGTTTTGTTTTTGTTGTGTTTTGTGTTTGTTTGTTGTTTTGTTTTGTTTGTTGTGTTTGTTTTTGTGTTTGTTGTGTTTGTTTTGTGTGTGTTGTTTGTTGTTTTGTGTTTGTTTTGTGTGTTTTGTGTTGTTGTTTGTTGTTTTGTGTGTGTTTTTGTGTTGTTTTTTGTTTGTGTTTTTGTTTGTTTGTTGTGTTTGTTGTTTGTTTTGTTGTTGTGTTTGTGTGTTTGTTTGTTGTTTGTGTTGTGTGTTTTGTGTTGTGTTTGTTTTTGTTGTTGTGTTGTTGTTGTTTTTGTTGTTTGTGTGTGTTTGTTTGTGTTGTTTTGTTGTTTGTTTTGTGTTGTTTGTTTTGTGTTGTTTGTGTTGTTGTTTTTTTGTTTGTTGTTTTGTTGTGTTTTGTTGTGTTTGTGTTGTTGTTGTGTGTTTTGTTTTTGTTTGTTGTGTGTTGTGTTGTTTTGTGTGTTGTTGTGTTGTGTTGTTTGTTTGTTTGTGTTTGTTGTTGTTTGTGTTGTGTTGTTGTTTGTTGTGTTTGTGTTTGTTGTTGTTGTTGTGGTTTGTGTTTGTTTTTTGTGTTTGTTTTGTTGTGTTTGTTGTGTTGTTTTGTTTTTGTGTTGTTTGTTTGTTTTTGTTTGTGTTTTGTGTTGTTGTTTGTTGTGTGTTTTTGTTTGTTTTTGTTGTGTTGTTTGTTTTGTTGTGTTTTGTGTTGTTTTGTGTTTGTTTGTTTTGTTTGTGTGTGTTTTTGTTTTGTTGTTGTTTTGTGTTGTTTTTTGTTGTGTTTGTGTGTGTTGTTTTGTTGTTTTGTGTTTTGTGTTGTTGTTTGTTTTGTTGTTTTGTGTTTGTTTTTGTTTGTGTTTTGTGTTGGTTTGTTTTTTGTTGTGTTGTGTTTTTGTTTGTTGTGTGTTGTTTGTGTTGTTTTGTTGTTTGTGTTGTGTTTGTTTTGTGTTGTTTGTTGTGTTTGTGTTGTTTTTGTTTGTTGTTTGTTTTGTGTGTTTTGTTGTGTTGTTTTGTTTGTGTTTGTTGTTTGTGTTTGTTTGTGTTTGTGTTGTTTTGTTGTGTTGTTTTGTTGTTTGTTGTTGTTTGTGTTGTTTGTGTTTGTTGTGTTTTGTTTGTTGTTTTGTTTTGTGTTGTTTGTTTTTTGTGTTTGTTTTTGTGTTGTTGTGTTGTTGTTGTTTTGTGTTGTTTGTTTGGTGTTTTTGTGTTGTTTGTTGTTTGTGTTGTGTTTTTGTGTTGTTTGTTTGTTGTTTGTGTTTGTTGTTTTGTTGTTTGTTGTTGTTTTGTGTTTGTTTGTTGTTTGTGTTTGTGTTTTTTTGTGTTGTTGTTTGTTGTGTTTTGTGTTGTTTGTTGTTGTGTTTTGTGTTTGTTGTTGTTTGTTTGTTGTGTTTTGTGTGTTGTGTTGTTTGTGTTGTTGTTTGTTTTGTGTTTGTGTTGTTTGTGTTTTGTGTGTTTTGTTTGTGTTTGTTTTGTGTTGTTTGTGTTGTGTTTTGTGTTGTTTTGTTGTGTTGTTTGTGTTTGTGTTGTTGTGTTTGTTGTTGTTTGTGTGTTTGTTTTGTTGTTTGTGTTGTTTGTTGTTGTTTTGTGTTGTGTTTTGTGTGTTGTTGTTTGTGTTTTTGTTTGTTGTGTTTGTTGTTTGTGTGTGTTTGTGTTTTGTGTTGTGTTTGTTTTGTTGTTTTGTGTTTTGTGTTGTTGTTTTTGTTTGTTTTGTGTTGTTTTTTGTGTTTGTGTTGTTGTTGTTGTTTGTTGTGTTTGTTTTGTGTTGTTTGTTGTGTTGTTGTTTTGTGTTTTTGTTGTTTGTTTTTGTGTGTTGTTTTGTTGTTTGTTTGTTTGTTTGTTTGTTTGTGTTGTTTGTGTTGTTTTGTGTTGTTTTGTGTTTGTTGTTTGTTGTTTTGTTGTGTTTTGTTGTTGTGTTTGTTTGTTTTGTGTTGTGTTTGTGTTTGTTGTTGTTGTGTTTTGTGTTTTGTTTTTTGTTGTGTTTTGTTTGTTTTGTGTGTTTTGTTTGTGTTTTGTTGTTTTTGTGTTTGTTTGTGTTGTTGTTTTTGTTGTGTTGTGTTTTGTTGTTTGTTTGTGTTGTGTTGTTGTTTTGTTTGTGTTTGTTGTTGTTGTGTTGTTTTGTTTGTTTGTGTTTTGTTTGTGTTGTTTTGTGTTTGTTTGTGTTTTGTTTGTTGTGTGTTTTTTTGTGTTTTTGTGTTTGTTTTTGTGTTGTGTTGTTTTGTGTTGTTGTTGTTTGTGTTGTTTTTGTGTTGTGTTGTTGTGTTGTTTTGTTGTTTTGTTTGTGTTTGTTTGTTGTTTTTTGTTGTTGTGTTGTTTGTTGTTTTGTTTGTGTGTTTTGTTGTTGTGTTTTGTTTGTTGTTTGTGTTTTGTTGTTTGTGTGTGTTTGTTGTTGTGTTTTGTGTTGTTTGTGTTGTTTTGTTGTGTTGTTTTGTTTGTGTGTTTTGTGTTGTGTTGTTTGTTTTGTTGTGTTGTTGTGTGTTGTTTGTTGTTTTGTTTGTGTGTTTTGTGTTGTGTTGTTGTTTGTGTTTGTTGTGTTTGTTTTTGTGTTGTGTTTTGTGTTTGTTGTTGTGTTTTGTTGTTGTTGTGTGTTTGTTGTTTTGTGTTGTGTTGTTTGTGTTTTGTGTTGTTGTGTTTGTTTGTTGTGTTGTTTGTTGTTGTTGTGTGTTTGTTGTTTTGTTGTTGTGTGTTTTTGTTGTTGTGTTTGTGTTTTGTTGTTTGTTGTTTTGTTTGTGTTTGTGTGTTTGTTGTTGTGTTTTGTTGTGTGTTGTGTTTGTTGTTTTGTTGTGTTTGTTGTTGTGTGTGTTTGTTTGTGTTGTTTGTTGTTTTGTGTTGTTGTGTTGTGTTGTTGTGTTGTTGTGTTTGTGTTTGTTGTGTTTGTGTGTTGTTGTGTTGTTTTGTGTTTGTTGTGTTTGTGTTGTTTGTTGTGTTTTTGTGTTTGTGTGTTGTTGTGTTTGTTGTTTGTTGTGTTTGGTTGTTTTGTTTGTTTGTGTGTTTGTTTGTGTTGTGTTTGTTGTTTGTGTTGTGTTGTGTGTTTTGTTTGTTGTTGTTTTGTGTTGTTTGTGTGTTTGTTGTTGTTGTGTTGTGTTGTTTGTTGTGTTTGTTGTGTGTTGTGTTTTGTGTGTTGTTGTTTTGTGTTGTTGTTTGTTGTGTGTTTGTTGTTGTTTGTGTTTGTTTGTGTTGTTGTGTTGTTTGTGTTTTGTGTTGTTTGTTGTGTTTTGTTGTTGTTTGTGTGTGTGTTGTTGTTGTGTTGTGTGTTGTTGTGTTTTGTTTGTTGTTTTGTTTGTGTGTTGTGTTTGTTTTGTGTTGTGTTGTGTTTGTTGTTTTGTTGTGTTTGTTGTTTGTTGTTGTGTGTTTTGTGTTGTGTGTTTGTTGTTGTGTTTTGTGTTGTGTTGTTTGTGTTTTGTTTGTGTTTTGTGTTGTTTGTGTTGGTTTGTTGTGTTTGTGTTTGTTGTTTTGTTGTGTTTGTTGTTGTTTGTGTTGTTGTGTTTGTTGTTTTGTGTTGTTTGTTGTGTGTTGTGTGTTGTTGTTTGTGTTTGTGTTGTTTTTGTGTGTTGTGTTTTGTTGTTGTTGTTTTGTGTTGTGTTGTGTTTGTGTTGTTTTGTGTTGTTGTGTTTGTGTTTTTGTTGTTTGTGTTGTTTTTGTGTTGTTGTTTTGTTTGTGTGTTTGTGTTGTTTGTTTGTGTTTGTGTTGTTTTGTTGTTGGTTGTTTGTTTTGTGTGTTTGTGTTGTGTTGTTTGTTGTTGTTTGTTTGTGTGTTTTGTTGTTTGTTGTGTTTGTTTTGTTTGTGTGTTTTGTTGTTTGTGTTGTGTTGTGTTTGTTTTGTGTTGTTGTGTTTTGTTGTGTTGTTTGTGTTGTTTTGTTTTGTTTGTTGTTTGTGTTGTGTTGTGTTTGTGTTTGTTGTTGTGTTTGTGTGTTGTTGTTGTGTTGTTGTTTGTTGTGTTGTTTGTGTTGTGTTGTTGTGTTTGTTGTGTTTTGTTTGTTTGTTTTGTGTTTGTGTGTTGTTGTTTGTGTTGTGTTGTTTTGTGTTTGTGTGTTGTTTGTTGTTTTGTTGTGTTTTGTTGTTGTGTTTTGTTTGTTTTGTTTGTTGTTGTTTTGTGTGTTTGTGTTTGTGTTTTGTTGTTTGTTGTGTTGTTTGTTGTTGTGTTTTGTTGTGTGTTGTTTTGTGTTTGTTGTGTTGTTTTGTGTTGTTTGTGTTTGTTGTTGTGTGTTTTGTGTTTTGTTGTTGTTTGTGTTTTGTTGTTGTTTGTGTTTGTGTTGTGTGTTTGTTGTTTGTGTGTTTGTTTTGTGTTGTGTGTTGTTTTGTGTTTGTGTTGTTTGTTTGTTTGTTTTGTGTGTTTTGTGTTGTGTTGTGTTTGTGTTGTTTGTGTTTGTGTGTTTGTTGTGTTTTGTGTTGTTTTGTTGTTGTGTTTTGTGTTTGTTTGTGTTTTGTTTGTGTGTGTTGTTTTGTTGTGTGTTTGTTGTGTTGTGTGTTGTTTGTTGTTGTGTTGTTTGTTGTTTTTGTTTGTGTTGTTTGTGTTGTGTTGTTTGTTGTTGTTGTGTTTGTGTTGTTGTGTTTTGTGTTGTTTTGTGTTGTTTGTGTTGTTTGTGTTGTGTGTTTGTGTTGTTGTTTGTGTTGTGTGTGTTTGTTTTTGTGTTTGTTGTTTGTGTTGTTGTTTGTTTGTTTGTTGTTTGTGTTGTTTGTGTTTTTGTTGTTTGTGTTTGTTTTGTTGTGTTTGTTGTTGTTTGTTGGTGTTGTGTGTTTTTGTTGTGTTTTGTTTGTGTGTTTTGTTGTTTGTTGTGTTTTGTTGTGTTGTTTGTGTTTGTGTTGTGTGTTGTTTGTTGTTGTTTGTTGTTTGTGTTTGTTTTGTGTTGTTTTGTGTTGTGTTTTGTTGTGTTTGTGTTTGTTGTGTGTTTGTGTTGTGTTTGTGTTGTTTTGTGTTTTGTTGTTTGTGTTTGTTTTTGTTGTTGTTTGTGTTGTGTTTTTGTTGTTGTGTTGTTTTTGTTTGTGTTTGTGTGTTTGTTGTGTGTTTGTTTTGTGTTGTGTGTTTTGTTTGTTTTGTTGTGTTGTTTGTTTGTTGTTGTTTGTGTGTTGTTTTTGTTGTTTTGTGTTTGTTTTGTGTGGTTTTGTTTGTGTTTGTGTTGTGTTTTGTGTGTTTGTTGTTGTGTGTTTGTGTTGTGTGTTTGTTGTTGTTGTTTTGTGTGTTGTTGTGTTTGTTGTTTGTTGTGTTTTTGTGTTTTGTTTGTGTTGTTTTGTGTTGTGTTGTTGTTGTTTGTGTTGTTTTTGTTTTGTTGTGTTTGTGTTGTTGTGTTTTGTTGTTGTTTGTGTTGTTGTTTTGTGTGTTTGTTTGTTTTGTTGTTTTGTGTTTGTGTTGTTTGTGTTTTGTTTGTTGTGTTTGTTGTGTTTTGTTTTGTGTTGTTTGTGTGTTGTTTTGTTGTTGTGTTGTTGTGTTTGTGTGTGTTGTTTGTGTTTGTTTTGTTGTTGTGTGTTTGTTGTTTTGTTGTGTGTTGTTGTTTTGTGTTGTTTTTGTTTTTGTTGTTGTGTTTGTTTTGTTTGTTGTGTGTTGTTGTTGTTTGTGTGTTTGTTTTGTGTTGTTGTGTTGTGTTTTGTTTGTGTGTTGTTTGTGTTGTTGTGTTGTTTTTGTTGTTGTTTGTGTGTTGTTGTTTGTGTTTTGTTGTTGTGTTGTTTGTGTTTGTTGTTTTGTTTGTTGTGTGTTGTTTGTGTGTTTTTTGTGTTTGTTGTTTGTGTTTTGTTTGTTTTTGTTGTGTTTGTGGTGTTGTTTGTTGTGTTGTTTTGTTGTGTGTTGTGTTTGTGTTTTGTTGTGTGTTTGTGTTGTTTGTTTGTTTTTGTTGTTTGTGTTGTGTTTGTTTTGTGTTGTTTGTGTTGTTTTTGGTGTTGTTTGTTTTGTTGTTTGTGTTGTGTTGTTGTTGTGTGTTTGTTTGTGTTTGTTGTGTTGTTTTGTGTTTGTTGTTTGTGTGTGTTTGTTGTTGTGTTGTTTGTTTGTTGTGTTTTGTGTGTGTTGTGTTGTGTTGTTTGTTGTGTTTGTTTGTTGTGTTTTTGTTGTGTGTTTTGTTGTTTGTGTGTTGTGTTGTGTTTGTTTTGTTGTTGTGTTTTTGTGTTTGTTGTTTTGTGTTTGTTTGTGTTTGTGTGTTGTTGTGTGTTTTGTGTTGTTGTTTGTTTGTGTTGTTGTTTGTTGTGTGTTTGTGTTTGTTGTTGTTTGTTGTTTTTGTTGTTGTGTTGTTTGTGTTGTTTTGTGTGTTGTTGTTGTTTGTGTGGTGTTGTTTGTTGTTGTTTTGTGTTTGTTTGTGTTGTTTGTTTTGTGTTTGTGTTGTGTTGTGTTGTGTTTTGTGTGTTTTGTGTTGTGTGTTTGTTTGTTGTTTGTGTGTTTTGTTGTGTGTTTGTGTTGTTTGTGTTGTTTGTTGTTTTGTGTTTGTGTTTTGTTGTGTTGTGTTGTTTTTGTTGTTGTTTTGTGTTTGTGTTGTGTTGTGTGTTGTTTGTGTTGTGTGTTTGTGTTGTGTGTTTTTGTGTGTTTTTTTGTGTTTGTTGTGTTTGTGTTGTTTGTGTTTTGTGTTGTTGTTGTTTGTTTTGTGTTTTTGTTGTGTGTTGTTTTTTGGTTGTTGTGTTTGTGTGTGTTGTTTTGTGTGTTGTTGTTTGTTGTTTGTGTGTTTGTTGTTTGTGTGTTGTGTTGTGTTTGTTGTGTGTTGTTTGTTGTGTTGTTGTGTTGTGTTGTTGTGTTTGTTGTTGTGTTTGTTGTGTTGTGTTTGTTGTGTGTTTGTTGTGTTTGTTGTGTGTTGTTGTTGTTTGTGTTGTTGTGTGTGTTTTTGTTGTTTGTGTTGTTGTGTGTTGTGTTTTTGTTGTGTTGTGTGTTGTGTTGTTTTTTGTGTTGTTTGTTGTTGTTGTTGTGTTTTGTGTGTTTTGTTGTTGTGTTTGTTGTTTGTTGTTTTGTGTTGTTGTGTTGTTGTGTTTTTTGTTTGTGTTTGTTGTTGTTTTGTGTGTTGTGTTGTTTGTTGTGTTGTGTGTTGTTGTTTGTTGTTTGTGTTTTGTGTGTTGTTTGTGTTTTGTGTGTTGTTTTGTTTGTGTGTTGTTGTTTGTGTTGTTGTGTGTTTGTTTTGTTGTTGTGTTTGTGTGTTTGTTGTGTGTTGTTGTTTTGTTGTTTGTTGTTGTTTGTTTTGTGTGTTTGTGTTGTGTTGTTTTGTTGTTGTTGTGTTTGTTGTTTGTGTTGTTTGTGTTTGTTGTGTTGTTTTGTTGTTTGTGTTTGTGTTGTTTTGTTTGTGTGTTGTTGTTTGTTGTGTTTGTTTGTTGTGTTTGTGTTTGTGTGTTTTTGTTTGTTTGTGTGTTGTTTGTTGTGTGTTTTGTTTGTGTTTGTTTTGTGTTTTGTTGTTGTGTGTGTTGTTGTGTTTTTGTTGTGTTGTGTTGTTGTGTGTTTTGGTTGTTTGTGTGTTGTGTTTGTTGTTGTTTTTGTGTTGTTTGTTTGTGTTTGTTGTGTGTTTGTTTTGTTGTTTTGTGTGTTTGTTTGTTGTGTTGTGTGTGTGTTTGTTTTGTGTTTGTTGTGTTTTTTGTTGTTTGTTGTGTTGTTGTTGTGTTTGTTGTTTTTGTTGTGTGTTTGTGTGTTTTTGTGTTGTTTGTTTGTGTGTTGTTTTGTTTGTTGTGTGGTTGTGTGTTTTGTGTTGTGTTTTGTGTTTGTGTGTGTTTGTTGTTTGTTGTTTTGTTGGTTGTTTGTGTTGTTGTTTTGTTGTGTTTGTTGTTTGTTTGTGTTGTTGGTTGTTTGTTTTGTTTGTGTGTTGTGTTTGTTGTTTTGTTGTGTTTGTTTGTTGTGTTTTTGTTGTGTTGTTGTGTTGTTTTTGTTTGTGTTTGTGTTGTTTTTGTGTGTTTGTGTGTTGTTTTTGTGTTGTTTGTTGTTGTTTGTTGTGTGGTGTTGTTGTTGTTTGTTGTGTGTTTGTGTGTTGTGTTTTTTGTTGTTGTTGTGTTGTGTTGTTTTGTTGTGTTGTTTTGTGTTGTTGTGTTGTGTTTTGTTGTTTGTGTGGTTTGTTGTTGTTGTGTGTTTTGTTGTGTTGTGTTTTTGTGGTTTGTTGTGTTTGTTGTGTTTGGTTGTTGTTTTGTGTTGTGTTTGTTGGTGTTGTGTGTTTGTGTTGTTGTTGTTTTGTTTTGTTGTGTGTTTGTGTTGTGTTGTTGTGGTGTTTGTGTTTGTTGTTTGTGTGTTTGTGTTGTTGTTTGTGTTGTGTTTGTTGTTTGTTGTTGGTTTGTTTGTGTGTTTGTGTTGTGTTTTGTTTGTGTGTTGTGTTTGTTGGTTTGTGTTGTTTTGTTGGTTTTTGTTTGTGTTGTTTGTTTTGTGTTGTTGTTTGTGTTGTTTGTGTTTTGTTGTGTTTGTGGTGTGTGTTTTGTTTTGTTTGTTTGTTGTGTGTTTGTTGGTTGTTGTTTGTGTTGTTTGTGTTTGTTTTGTTGTTTGGTGTTGTTTTGTTGTGTTTTGTGTTTTGTGTTTGTTTGTGTTGTTTTGTTGTGTGTTTGTTTTGTTGTGTTTGTTTTGTGTTTGTTGTGTTTGTGTTTTGTTTGTGTTGTGTGTTTGTTGTTGTGTTGTTGTGTGTGTTTTGTTGTTTTGTTGTGTGTTTTGTGTTTGTGTGTTGTGTTTGTTTTGTGTTTGTGTGTTGTTTTGTGTTTTGTTGTGTTGTTTTGTGTTTGTTGTTTTGTGTTGTTTGTTTGTGTGTTGTGTTGTTTGTTTGTGTTGTGTTTGTGTTGTTGTTGTGTTTGTTGTTGTTTTGTTGTGTGTTGTTGTTGTTTGTGTGTTTGTTTGTTGTTATTCGTAGTGTTTGTTGTTTGTGTTGTTGTGTTTGTGTTTTGTTGTGTTGTTGTGTTTTGTTTTGTTGTTGTTTTGTTTTGTTTGTTGTTGTGTGTGTTTGTTTGTTGTTTTGTGTTTTGTGTGTTTTTGTTTGTTGTGTTTTTGTGTTGTGTGTTTGTTTTGTTGTTGTTTGTTTGGTGTGTTTGTGTGTTGTGTTTGTTTTTGTTTGTTGTGTTGTTGTTTGTGTTTTGTTGTTTGTTGTTTGTGTGTTGTTGTTTGTTTTGTGTTTTTTGTTGTGTTGTTGTGTTTGTTGTTTGGTGTTGTTTTGTTGTTGGTTTTTGTTGTGTTGTTTGTTTTGTGTGTTGTTTGTGTTTGTTGTGTGTTTGTTGTTTGTTTGTTTTTGGTTTGTTGTGTTTTTGTTGTTGTGTGTTTGTTGTGTTGTTTGTTTGTTTTGTTGTGTTGTTTTGTTTGTTTTGTTTTGTTTTTGTGTTTGTGTTGTTGTGTTTTGTTTGTGTTGTTGTGGTTGTTTTTGTTGTGTTTTGTTTTGTTTTGTGGTTTGTTGTGTTGTGTGTTTGTTTGTTGGTGTTGTGTTTTGTTTGTTTTTGTGTTGTGTTGTTGTTTTGTGTTGTGTTTGTGTGTTTTGGTGTTTGTGTTTGTTTTGTTGTTTGTTTGTTGTGTTTGTTGTTGTTTTGTTGTTTGTTGGTTGTGTTTGTGTTGTTGTGTTTTGTGTTTGTTTTGTGTTTGTGTTTTTTGTTTGTTGTGTTTGTTGTGTGTGTTTGTTGTTGTTGTTTTGTTGTTGTGTTGTTTGTTTGTGTTTGTGTTGTTTGTGTTGTTTTTGTGTTTGTGTTTTTGTTGTTGGTTTTTGTTGTGTGTTGTTTGTTTGTGTTTGTTGTGTGTTGTTGTTTTTGTGTGTTTGTTTTGTTTGTGTGTGTTTGTGTTGTGTTTGTTTTGTTGTGTTTGTTTGTGTTTTGTGTTTGTTGTGTTGTTGGTGTTGTTTTGTTGTGTTTGTGGTTTGTTTTTTGTTGTGTTTTGTTTGGTGTTTGTTGTGTGTTTTTGTGTTGTTGTGTTTGTTTGTGTTTTGTTGTGTTGTTTTGTGTTTGTGTTGTTTGTGTTTTGTTGTTTTTGTTGGTTTTGTTGTTTGTTTTGTTTGTGTTTTGTTGTGTTGTTTTGTTGTGTGTTGTGTTTGTTGTTTTTGTTTGTGTGTTGTTTTGTGGTTTGTTGTGTTGTTTTGTTGTGTTGTTTTGTGTTGTTGTTTGTGTTGTGTTTGTTGTTTGTTGTTTTTTGTGTTTGTGTTGTTGTTTGGTGTTTTGTTGTGTTTGTGTTTTGTTGTTGTTGTGTTTGTTTGTTGTGTTGTGTTTGTTGTTTGTGTGTTGTGTTTGTTGGTTTGTGTGTGTTGTTGTTGTGTTTTGTTTTGTGTTGTTTTGTTGTGTTTTGTGTTGTGTTTGTGTGTTTGTTGTTGTTTGTGTTGTGTTTGTGGTTGTTGTTTGTGTTTGTGTGTTGTTTTTGTTTTTGTGTGTTTTGTGTTGTTTGTTTGGTGTGTTGTGTTGTGTTTTGTGTTGTTTGTGTTGTTGTGTTTTGTGTGTGTTTGTTGTTTTGTTTGTGTTGTTTTGTGTTTGTGTTGTTTGTTGTGTTTGTTTGTGTGTTTTGTGTTTTGTTTGTGTTGTTTTTGTTTGTGTTGTTTGTGTGTTGTTGTTTGTGTTTGTGTTTGGTTGTTTGTGTTGTGTGTTTTGTGTTGGTGTTTTGTTTGTTTGTTGTGTGTGTTTGTTTTGGTGTTTGTTGTGTTGTGTGTTGTGTTTGTTGTTTTGTGTTGTGTTGTGTGTTTTTGGTGTTGTTGTGTGTTTTGTTGTTTGTGTTTGTTGTTTTGTGTGTGTTTGTTGTGTTTTGTTGGTGTTGTTTGTTTTGTGTTTTTGTTGTGTGTTTTGTTTGTGTTTGTGTTGGTTGTTTGTTTGTTGTGTTTTGTGTTGGTGTTGTTTGTTGTGGTGTTGTTGTGTTTTGTTGTGTTTTGTTGTTTGTGTTGTTTGTGTTTGTTTTGTTTGGTGTTGTTTGTTTTGTTGTGTGTTTTGTTGTTTGTGTGTTTGTGTTTGGTTGTGTTTTGTGTGTTGTGTTTGTTGTTTGGTGTTTTTGTTGTTTGTTTGTTGGTGTGTTGTTTTTGTGTTTTTGTTGTTTGGTGTTTGTTGGTGTGTGTTGTTGTGTTGTTTTGTTTGTGTTTTTGTGTTTGTTGTTGTGTTTTTTGTGTTGTGTTTTTGTGGTTGTTGTTTTGTTTGTGTTTGTGTTTGTTGTGTTGTTTTTGTGTTTGTTGTTGTTTGTGTTGTGTGTTGTTGTGTGTTGTTTTGTTGTTGTTTGTTTTGTTGTTTTGTGTGTTTGTTGTGTTTGTTTGTGTTTGTGTTTGTTTTTGTTGTGTGTTGTTTTGTGTTGTGTGTTGTTTGTGTGTTTGTTTTTGTTGTGTTTTGTTGTTTGTGTGTGTTTGTTTGTTGTGTTTGTGTTGTTTGTGTTTGTGTTTTTGTTTGTTGTTGTTGTGTTTGTTGTTGTTTTGTGTTGTTGTTTGTTGTGTTTGTTGTTGTTTGTGTGTTTGTGTTTGTTGTTGTTTTGTGTTGTGTTTGTGTGTTTGTTGTTGTTTTGTGTTGTTGTGTTGTGTTTTTTGTTTGTGTTGTTTGTGTTGTTTTTGTGTTTTGTGTTGTGTGTTTTGTTGTGTTTGTTGTGTGTTGTTTGTTGTTTGTGGTTGTGTTTGTTTGTGTTGTGTTGTGTGTTTTTGTGTTGTGTTTTGTGTTGTTGTTTTGTGTTTTGTTTGTTTTGGTGTTGTTTGTTTTGTGTTTGTTTTGTTTGTGTTTTGTTGTGTTTGTGTTGGTTTGTTTGTGTTGTTGTGTGTTGTTGTTGTTTGTTGTTTGTGGTGTTTTGTTGTTGTTTGTTTTTGTGTGTTTGTTGTGTTTGTGTTGTGTTGTGTTTGTTGTGTTTGTGTTGTTTTGTTGTTGTTTTGTGTTTTTGTTTTGTGTTGTTGTGTTTTGTGTGTTTGTGTTGTTTGTGTTTTGTGTTGTTTTGTGTTTGTGTTGTTTGTTTTGTTTGTGTTGTTGTTTGTGTGTTGTGTGTTTGTTGTTTTGTTGTTTTGTGTTGTTGTTTTGTTTTTGTGTGTGTTTGTTGTTGTGTTTGTTGTGTGTGTTTGTTGTTGTGTGTTTTGTGTTTGTTGTGTTTGTTGTTTGTTTGTTGTTTGTTGGTTGTGTTGTTTGTTTTGTTGTGTTTTGTTGTTGTTTGTTTTGTTGTGTTTTGTTTGTTGTGTTTTGTGTTTGTTTGTTGTTGTTGTGTTTGTTGTTGTTTGGTGTTGTGTGGTTTGTTGTTTTGTTTTTGTTTGTTTGTTTGTTGTGTTGTTTGTTGTTTGTTGTGTTGTGTTTTTGTGTTGTTTGTTTTGTGTTTGTTGTGTTTTGTGTTGTTTTGTTGTTGTGTTGTTTGTTTTTGTGTTGTTGTGTTGTTTGTTGTTTGTGTTGTTGTGTGTTTTTTGTGTTTGTTTGTGTTTGTTTTGTTGTTTGTGTTTGTGTGTTTGTTTGTGTTTGTGGTTTTGTTGTTTTTGTGTTGTTGTTTTGTTGTGTTGTGTGGTGTTTGTTGTGTTGTTGTGTTTGTTGTTGTGTTTGTGTTGTGTTTTGTTTGTGTTGTTTTGTTGTTTTGTTTGTTGTTGTGTTTGTGTTGTTTGTTTGTTTGTTGTTGTTGGTTGTTGTGTTGTGTTGTTGTGTGTTTGTTGTGTTTGTGTTTTGTTGTGTTGTGTTTTGTGTTGTTGTTTGTGTTGTGTTGTTGTTTGGTTGTTGTTTTTGTGTTTGTTTGTGTGTTTTTGTTGTGTTGTGTGTTTTGTGTTGTTTGTTGTTTTTGTTGTGTTTTTTGTGTTGTTTGTTGGTTTTTGTGTTGTTTGTGTTGTGTTTTTGTGTTTTGTTTTGTTTGTTGTGTTGTTTTGTGTTTGTTGTGTTGTTTGTTGTTGTTTTTTGTTGTGTTTTGTGTTGTGTTGTGTTTTGTGTTGTTTGTTTTTGTTGTTGTGTTTTTGTGTGTTGTTTTTGTGTTGTTGTTTTGGTTTTGTGTTTTGTTGTTTGTTGTTGGTTTTTGTGTTGTGTTGTTTGTTGTTTTGTTGTGTTGTTTTGTGTTGTTGTGTTTGTTGGTTTTGTTTGTGTTGTGTTTTGTTGTTGTTTTGTTTGTGTGTTTTGTTGTTTGTGTGTTTGTTGTTTTGTTTTGTTTTGTGTTGGTTGTTTTGTTTGTGTTGTTGTTTGTTGTTTGGTTTTGTGGTTGATCGTCGATTTGTATGTCTGTGTTTGTGTGATGATTTTTCGGTATGTCTGTTGATTTGTGTGGTGGCGAATTGCTTGGTTGTGTTCTAGTGATTATGTGTATTCGTGATTTGTGTAGTGAGTGTTTGGTAGTGTGTTGTGTGGTCTTGTTCGTTGTTTGTGTGCGTTTGGTGTGGTATCTGATGTGATGTGTGTTGTTTTGTTTTGTTGTGTTTGTTGTGATGACTTTGGTTCTGTGTAGTGTTGGTGGTTGGTGACTGCTGGTCTGTGTGGTCTGTTTGTGGTATGGTGTTGTGGTGCGTCTGTTGATGTGTATGTGCTTTTGTGTGATTGTAGTGGTGTGCGTTTTTTGGCTGTTTGTTGTAGATGGGTGTATTGGTGATCTTGTTGTGTTTGATTTCGTGTTGTGATGTTTGTGTGTGTGTTGGTATCGTTCTGATTTTGTTGTGGTGTGCATGTGTGATGTATGTCGTGTGTCTTTGGTCTTAGTGTTTTGTTGTTGTTGTGTGTGTTGTCGTTGTGCTATGTGTGTGCTGTATGTTCGTGTTAGATTTGTGCTATTGTGTCTGTGTGGTTTTGAGTTTGTGGTCGGGGTTATTTTGTTGTCGTGTGATCGGGTGTGCTTGCATGTCTTTGTTGTTTGTCGTGGTGTGCTGTTTGTGTGAGATGTTTTGGTGTGTATCGAGTTGTTGTTGTAGTCCTTGTCTGGTGTGTGTTTTGTGATGATGGTTGAGTGTGTGATTGTGGTTTGTAGTTGGCTTGATTCACTATGTGTGTGTCTGGTGTGTGAATGTGATGTTCGTTGGGGTGGAGTGGTGTACTGGTATTGGTTGTGTGTTGGTTGTGGTTTGTTTTTGATTTGGTGTTGATGGGGTGTTCTTGACGTGAATCTTGTGTGTGCTGAGTGTCATTGATAGGCTGAGTCGTGAGAGTGTGTGGTGTAGTGTCTGTGCTGACTTGTGTGTCGTGGCTTTGTATGTGATTGAGCTGTGGTGTGCGTGCTGGTTTTTGTTTTAATCGTGTGTTGTGTTGATTTTGTAGTGTGTATCTGTTTGAATTTGTGTGGTGTTGTTGTGTGTCGATTGCGTGTTTCGTTGTTTGTGGTTTGTCTGTAGACCTCTGTTGTGTGCTGTGTGGTGTGTGTTTGTTTGTGGGGTGAGTGTCTGTTGTTTTAGTAGCTGTTTGTGTTTTGGTTGATCGTAGTGTGCGTTGATGTTGTTGTTTTGCTGTTGTGTGTGATGGTGTGTTGTGAGTTTGTTTTGGTTGTGCATGTGATTTTTGTGTGTTGTTCGTGGATTTCGTTTTTGTGTGGTGGGTGTGTAGTTGTGGTGCGATTGCATGTGTCTGTTTGCGTGCTCCGTGGTGTGGTGTGTTCTGTGTGTGTTGTTTGTTGTAGTGTGTATTTTGGTGTGTGGCTGAGTGTCTGTGTGCGTGCTTTCGTGGTGTGCTTTGTGTTGTTACTGTGGGATGTGTTGATCTAGTTGGTTGTGTATTTTGAGTTGTGTCGTGTGTGTTAATGTGTTGCGCTGTCGTTAGTATTTGTGTCATGATCGTTTGTTTGATGTCTATAATAGTTGTGTGTATGGAATCTGTGATGTGTGTGTTGGTGTGTTTTGTTGTGTGTTGTGTTTGTGTTTGTTTTGTGTTGTTGTGTTTTGTATGTTGTGTGTTTTTTGTTTTGTATTTGTGTGTTTTTTGTTGTATGTGTTTGTGGTGTTGTTGTTTTGTTGTGTTGTGTGGTTTGTTATTTGTTTGTTGTTTTGTGTGTTTTTTTGTGGTTGTTATGTTGTGTGTGTGTGTTTTTTTGTTTTGTTTGTTGTGTGTTGGTTTGTTTGTTTTTGTATTGTGTTTGTGTGTGTTGTTGTTTTTGGTTTGTGTGTTGTGTGTTATTGTGTGTTGGTTTGTTATGTGTTTTGTTGTTATTGGTGTGGTGTGGTTTGTTTTTTTATTTTGTTGTGTTTGTTTTGTGTGTTGTTGTTTGTGTGTTTTGTTGGTGTTGTTGTTTGGTTTTTTTGTTGTTGTTGTTTTGTGTTTTTGTGTGTGTGTTTTGGTATGGTGTGTTGTGGTTATTTGTTTGTTGTTGTGTTGTTTTTTGTTTTGATTTTTGTTGGTTGTGTTTTTGGTGGTGTTGTGTTGTGGGTGTGTATGTTGTGTGTTGTTGTGTGGTTTTGGTTTGTTGTGTTTGGTGGTGTGTTTATGGGTGTTTTGGTGTGTGGTGGTGTGTGGGGGTTTGTGTTTTTGTTGTTGTTGTGTGTTGTGTGTTTGGTTTTGTTGTTTGTTGGTGATGGGGTGTGTTTGTGTTGGGTTTGTGTTGGTTGTTTGTTGTTGTGTGTGTTTGTTGTTTTGTTGTGTGTTTGTTGTTTGTGTGTTTGTTTTTTGTTGTTGTATTTGGTGTTGTGTTGTTTGTGGTTTGTTGGTGGTGTGGGTGTTGTGTTTGTTTTGGTGTGTGTTTGTGTTTTGTTGTTTTGTGTTTTGGTGTTTTTTGTTGTGTGTTTGTGTGTGTTGGTGTTTGTGTTGTGGTGTGTTGTGTGGATTTGGTTTGTTATGTTGTGTGTGGTGAGTTTGTTGGTGTTGTTTGTATTTGTTTGGATGTGTGATGGGTTGTTTGTGTTGTGTTGGTTTTATGTGTTTGTTTTGTTGTTGGTTGTTTGTGTTGTGTTGGTTGGTGGTTGTGTTGGTGTGTTTGTGTTTGTTTTGTGTGTTTTTGGTTATGTGTTTTGTTGTTTGTTTTTGTGTTGTGATTTTGTTGTGTTTGTTTTTTGTTTGTGTGTTGTGTGTGTTTATTGTGTGTGTGTGTTTTGTTTATGTTGTTTTTTGTGTGTTTGTGGGGTGTGGTGGGTTGTTGTGTTTGTGTTGTTGTGTTGGTTGTTGGTGTTATTTTGTTGTTTTTTATGGTTTTGTGGGTTTTGTGTTTGATGTTTGGGGTTTGTGTTTGTGTGTTGTGTTTGTTTTTGTGTTTGGTGTATGTTTGTTTTTTGTTTTGGTGTGGTGTGTTGATTGTGTTTGGTTTGTTGTTTGTTGTGTGTTTTGTGTGTGTTTGTGTTGTGGATGGTGTGGTTGTGTTTGTTGTTTGTTTGTTGGTGTTGGATTGGTGTTTGGTGTGTTATTGTTTGTGTGTTGTGTTTTGATGGTGTTTGTGTGTTGTTTTTGTTGTGTTGGTGTTTGTGTTTGTGTGTTTGATTGGTGTGTGTGTTTGGTTTGTTTTTGTGGTGTTGTGTTGTTGGTTGTGTGTTGTTTTGTTGGTGTGATGTTGTGTTGTTTTGTGTTGGTTGGTGTTGTTATGTGTTTGTGGTGTTTGTTTTTGTGTTTGTTTTGTTGTTTTGTTGTTTGTGTTGGTGTTTGTTGTGTTGTTTGTGTTTGTTTGTTGTTTTTTTTTGTGTTTGTTTGTTTGGTTGTTTTGTGTTTATGATGTTTTGTGTTTGTGTTTGTTTGTTGTGGTTTGTGTGGTTTTGGTTGTTTTGGTTGTTGTTTGGTTGTTTTGGTGTGTTTGTGTTTTGAGGTTTTTGCTGTTTGGTGTTGTGTTGTGTTTGTTTTTGTTTGTGGTGGGTGTGTTTGATGTGTTGTGTTGTTGTTTTTGTGTGTGGTGTGATGGTGTTGTGTATTGTGGTGGTTGTTGGTTTGTGTGTGTTGTTTGTTGTTGTGGTTTGTTTTGGTTGTGTGTTTGTGTGTTTGTTGTTTGTGTTTGTGTTATGTGTTTTTGCTGTGTGTCTTGTGATGTTTTGTTGGTGCTGTTTTATGCTTTGGATTTGATTGTTTTGTGTTGTGTTTGGTTTTGTTGTGTTGTATTGTGGGTTTGTATTATGTGTTGTTGTGTTGTTGGTTTTTGGTTTGTGATTGTGTTTGTTGATGTGTTTGTTGTTTGATTTGTCTGTTGTTGTGTTGTTTTGTGTTTGTGTTGGTTATGTTTGTTGTTTTTGTTTGTTGTTGTTGTGTTTTGTGTTTGTTGTGTTTGTGTTGTTTGTTGTGTGTTTGTGTTTTTGTTGTTTTGTTGTTTGTTGTGTTTGTGTTTTGTTGTTTTGTTGTTGTTGTGTTTTGTGTTGTGTTGTGTTGTTTGTTTGTTGTTGTGTTGTTGTGTGTTTGTGTTGTTGTTGTTTTGTGTTGTGTGTTGTTTGTTTTGTTGTGTTTTGTGTTGTTTGTTGTGTGTTGTGTTTTGTTGTTTGTGTTGTTGTTTTGTGTGTTGTTTTGTGTTTGTTGTGTTGTGTGTTGTTGTGTTTGTTTGTTGTGTTGTTGTTTTTGTGTTTTGTTTGTTGTGTTGTTTGTGTGTTTTGTTTTTGTTGTGTTTGTTGTTGTTTGTTGTTTTGTGTGTGTTGTTTGTTGTTGTGTGTTTTGTTGTTGTGTGTTTGTGTTGTTTGTTGTGTTGTTTGTTGTTTGTGTGTTGTGTGTTTTGTGTGTTGTTTGTTGTTTGTGTTGTTTGTTTTGTGTGTTGTTTGTTGTTTGGTTTGTTTGTTTGTTGTGTGTTGTGTTTGTTTGTTGTTTTGTTTTGTTGTGTTTGTTGTGTTGTTGTTTTTTGTGTGTTTTGTGTTTGTTTTGTTGTTTTTGTGTTTTGTTGTTTGTGGTTTGTGTTTTTGTGTTGTTTGTGTTTGTTGTTGTGTTGTTTTTGTTGTGTTTGGTGTTTGTGTTGTTTTGTTTGTTTGTGTTGTTTTTGTTGTTGTTTTGTTGTGTTTTGTGTTGTTGTTTTGTTGTGTTGTTTTGTTTGTGTTGGTTTTGTTTGTTTTTGGTGTTGTGTTTTGTTGTTGTTTTGTTTTGTTTTGTTGTGTTTGTTTGTTTTTGTGTTGTTGTTGTTTTGTTGTGTTTGTTTGTTGTTGTTTTGTGTTGTTGTTTGTTTGTGTTTTTTGTTGTTGTGTTGTGTTTTGTGTGTTTTGTGTTTGTTTGTTGTTGTGTTTGTTGTTTGTTGTGTTGTGTTGTGTTTTTGTTGTTGTGTTTTGTGTTTGTTGTTTGTGTTTGTTGTTGTTGTTGTGGTGTTTGTTTTGTTGTTTTTGTTTGTTGTGTTTTGTTGTGTTTTGTTGTGTGTTGTTTTGTGTTGTGTTGTGTTTTTGTTGTTGTTGTGTGTTGTTTTGTGTGTTTTGTTTGTGTTTTGTGTGGTTGTTTGTGTTGTGTTTGTTGTTGTTGTGTTTTTGTGTTTGGTTTGTTTTGTGTTGTGTTTTTGTGTTTTGTTTGTTTTGTGTTGTGTGTTTGTTGTTTTGTTTGTGTTGTTTGTTGGTGTTTTGTTGTGTTTTTTGTGTTTTGTTGTGTGTTTGTTGTGTTGTTTTGTGTTTTGTGTTTGTGTTTGTTGTTTGTGTGTTTTGTTGTGTGTTGTTTGTTTGTTTTGTGTTTGTTGTGTTGTGTGTTGTGTTTTGTGTTTGTGTTTGTTTGTGGTTGTTTTGTTTGTGTTGTGTTTGTTGTTGTGTTTTTTGTGTGTTTTTGTTTTGTGTTTTGTTGTGTTTGTGTGTTGTTGTTTTGTTGTGTTTTGTGTTGTTTGTGTTTTGTTTGGTGTGTTTTGTTGTTTGTTTTGTTGTGTGTTGTTGTTTGTGTTTTTTTGTTGTTTTGTGTTGTTGTGTTGTTTTGTGTTGTTGTTTTTGTGTTGTTTGTGTTTGTTGTTTTGTTTGTTGTGTTGTGTTTTTGTTGTGTTGTTGTTGTTTGTTTTGTTGTTTGTTTGTGTTTTGTTGTTTGTTTTTGTTTGTGTTGTGTTTGTTGTGTTTGTTGTTGTGTTTTGTTGTTTGTTTTGTTGTGTTGTTGTTTTGTTGTTTGTGTGTGTTTGTGTTTGTGTTGTTTGTTTTTTGTGTTGTTGTGTGTTTGTTTGTTGTTTGTTGTTTTGTTTGTTTGTTGTTTTTGTGTTGTGTTGTTTGTGTTTGTGTTGTGTTTTGTTTGTGTTTGTTTTGTGTTGTTTTGTGTTGTTGTGTTTTGTGTTTGTTTTGTGTTGTTTGTTTGTTTGTGTTGTTTGTTTGTTTTGTGTTTGTTGTTGTTGTTTGTTTGTGTTTTGTTTTTGTTTTGTGTTGTTGTGTTTGTTTTGTTGTTTGTGTTGTTTGTTGTTTGTTTTTGTTGTTGTTGTTTGTGTTGTTGTTGTTTTGTTTGTGTTTTTTGTTTGTGTGTTTTTGTGTTGTTGTTGTTTTGTGTTTGTTTGTTGTTTGTTGTGTTTTGTGTTTTGTTTTGTTTTTTGTGTTTGTTGTTGTTTTTGTGTTTGTGTTGTTTGTTGTTTGTTTTGTGTTGTTTTGTTTGTTTGTTGTTGTGTTTTGTTGTGTTGTTTGTTGTTTGTGTTGTTTTGTGTTTGTTTGTGTTTGTTTGTGTTTGTTGTTTGTTTTTGTTTGTGTTTGTGTTGTTGTGTGTTGTTTTGTTGTTTTGTTGTGTGTTTTGTGTTGTTTGTTGTGTTGTTTGTTTGTTTTTGTGTTGTGTTGTTTTGTGTTTGTTGTGTTTTGTGTGTTGTTTGTTGTTGTGTTTGTTTTGTTGTGTTTGTTGTGTTGTTTTGTGTTTTGTGTTTTTGTTTTGTTTTGTGTTTTGTGTTGTTTTGTTGTTTGTTTTGTGTGTTTTTGTTTTTGTTGTGTTTGTGTGTTTTGTTTGTGTTTGTTGTGTTTTGTTGTTGTTTGTTGTTTGTTTTGTTTGTTTGTGTTGTGTTGTTTTGTTGTTGTTTTGTTTGTGTTTTGTTTGTTGTTTGTGTTTTGTTGTTTTGTGTGTTGTTTTGTTTGTTTTGTTTTGTGTTGTTTTTGTGTTTGTGTTGTTGTGGTGTGTTTTTGTTTTGTTTGTTGTTTTTTGTTGTTTGTTGTTTGTTTGTTTGTTGTTTGTGTTTTGTTGTTTGTGTTTGTTTTGTTGGTGTTGTTGTTTTGTTGTGTTGTGTGTTGTTTGTTTGTTGTGTTTGTTGTTTGTGTTGTTGTTTTGTTTGTTGTTGGTTTGTTGTTGTGTTTGTTTGTGTTTGTTTGTTGTTTTTGGTTGTTTTTGTTTGTTGTTTTGTTTGTTGTGTTGTTTTTGTTGTTTGTTGTTGTGTTTTTTTTGTGTTGTTTGTGTGTTGTGTTTGTTTTTGTGTTTTGTGTGTTTGTGTTTTGTTGTGTTGTTTGTTGTTTTGTTGTTTGTTGGTTTTGTTTGTGTTTTGTGTTTTGTTTTGTTGTTTGTGTTGTTTTTTTTTGTTTGTTGTGTTTGTTTTTGTTGTGTTGTTTTGTTGTTTGTGTGTTTTTGTGTTGTTGTGTTGTTTTGTGTGTTTTTGTGTTGTTTGTGTGTTGTTTTTTTTGTTTGTTGTTGTGTTTTGTGTTGTTGTTTTTGTGTTGTTGTTTGTGTTTGTTTTGTGTTTTTGTGTGTGTTTGTTGTTTTGTTTTGTTGTGTGTTTTGTGTTTTGTGTTGTTGGTTGTGTTTTGTGTTGTTTTTGTTTTGTTGTTGGTGTGTTTGTGTGTTTGTTTTGTTGTGTTGTGTTGTGTTTTGTTGTTGTGTTGTGTTTTTTGTGTTTGTTTTTGTGTTGTGTTGTTTGTTGTTGTTTGTTTGTGTTGTTGTTGTTTTGTTTTGTTGTTTGTGTTGTGTTTTGTGTTGTTTGTTTTGTTGTTGTGTTTGTTGTTTGTGTTTGTTGTGTTTTTGTTTTGTTGTGTTGTTGGTTTGTGTTTTGTGTTTGTTTTTGTGTTGTTGTGTTTGTTTGTGTTTTTGTGTTGTGTGTTTGTTGTTTTGTGTTGTGTTTTTGTGTTTTTGTGTTGTTTGTTGTTTGTTGGTGTTTGTTTGTTTGTTGTTGTGTGTTGTGTTTGTTGTTTGTGTTTTGTTTGTGTTGTTTGTTGTTTGTTTTGTTGTTTGTGTGTGTTTGTGGTTGTTTTGTTTGTTTTGTGTTTTGTTTGTGTTGTGTTTTGTTGTTTGTTGTGTGTGTTTGTTGTGTTTGTGTTTGTTTTGTTTTGTTTTTGTTTGTTTTGTGTGTTTGTTGTTGTTTGTGTTGTTTGTTTTGTGTGTTTGTTTTGTTGTTTGTTGTTTGTTTGTGTGTTGTGTTTGTTGTTTGTTTTGTTGTTTTGTTGTGGTTTGTGTGTTTTTTTGTTTTGTTTGTGTTTGTGGTTTGTTGTTGTTGTTTTGTTTTTTTGTTGTGTGTTGTGTTTTGTTGTTTTGTGTTTGTGTTGTTTGTTTTGTGTTTGTTGTGTTTTGTGTGTTGTTTGTGTTTTGTGTTTGTTTGTGTGTGTTTTTTGTGTTGTTGTGTTTTGTTTGTTGTTGTGTTTGTGTTTTGTGTTTGTTGTTTTTTTGTGTTGTGTTTGTTTTTGTGTGTTTGTTTGTGTGTGTTTTGTTTTGTTTGTGTGTTTGTTGTTTTGTTGTTTTGTTGTGTTTTTGTTGTGTTTGTTTGTGTGTTGTGTTTTTGTTTTTGTGTTTTTGTTGTTGTGTTGTTTGTTGTTTTTTTGTGTTGTTGTTTGTGTTGTTTTTGTTGTTGTTTGTGTTGTTTTGGTGTTTGTTTTGTGTTTTGTTTGTTGTGTTGTTTTGTTGTTTGTTGTTGTTTGTGTTTTGTTTGTTTTGTGTTGTTTTGTTGTTTTGTGTTGTTTGTGTTGTTTGTTGGTGTGTTTGTGTTTGTTTGTTTTTGTTTGTTGTGTTTGTTGTTTTGTTGTTTGTTGTGTTTTGTTTTGTTGTTTGTGTTTGTTTGTTTTTGTGTTTTGTTTTGTTGGTGTTGTTTGTTGTGTTTTTGTTTGTGTTGTTTTTTGTGTTGTTTTGTGTTTGTGTTGTTTGTTGTGTTTTGTTTTGTTGTTTTGTGTTTTGTTGTTTGTGTTGTTGTTTGTGTTGTTTTGTTGTTTTTGTTTTTGTGTTGTTTTGTTTGTGTTTGTGTTTTGTTGTTTTGTGTGTTTGTTGTTTGTTTTTGTGTTTTGTTGTTTGTGTTTTGTGTGTTGTTTTGTTTGTGTTGTGTTGTTTTGTGTTGTTTTGTTTTTTTGTTGTTGTTGTTTGTGTTTGTTGTTTTTGTGTTGTTTTTGTTGTGTTTGTTGTTGTGTTGTTTTGTTGTTTGTTGTTGTTTGTGGTTTGTTGTTTTGTGTGTTTTTGTTTGTTTTGTTGTGTTTTTGTTTGTTGTTTGTGTTTTGTTTGTTTTGTGTGTTTTGTGTTTTGTGTTTGTTTGTGTTTGTTGTTGTTTTGTTTGTTTGTGGTTGTTGTGTTTGTTGTTTGTTTGTGTTTGTTTGTTGTTTGTGTTGTTTTTGTTGTGTTGTTTTGTGTGTTTGTTTTGTTTTGTGTTGTGTTTTTGTTTTTGTTGTGTTTTGTGTTTGTTTTGTGTTGTTTTGTTTTGTTGTTTGTTGTTTTTGTGTGTTTGTTTTTGTTTGTGTTTTGTTGTGTTGTGTTTTTGTTGTTTTGTTGTTTGTTTGTTTTTTGTTGTTTGTTTTGTGTTTGTTGTTTTTTGTTTGTTTTGTGTGTTTGTTTGTTGTGTGTTTGTTTGTTTTTTGTTGTTTTGTTGTTGTGTTGTTTTTGTTGTGTTTTTGTGTTGTTTTGTTGTGTTGTTTGTTGTTTTGTGTTTTTTTGTGTTTGTTGTTTTGTGTTTTTTGTTGTTTTTGTTGTGTTGTTGTGTGTTTGTTTGTTGTTTTTGTTGTTTGTTGTGTTTGTGTTGTTTTGTTGTTGTGTGTGTTTTTGTGTTGTTGTTTGTTTGTTGTGTGTTTGTTGTGTGTTGTTTTTGTTGTTTGTTGTGTTTGTTGTTTGTTGTGTTGTTTTTGTGTTTTGGTTGTTGTTTTTGTTTGTTGTGTTGTGTTTTTGTTTTGTTTTGTGTTGTTTTGTTGTGTTTTGTTGTTTTGTGTTGTTTGTTTGTTTTTGTTGTGTTTGTTGTGTTGTTGTGTTTTTTGTGTTGTGTTGTTTGTTGTGTTTTTGTTTTGTTTGTGTTTTGTTTGTGGTTGTTTTGTGTTTTGTTGTGTTTGTTGTTTTTGTTTGTTGTTTGTTGTGTTTGTGTTGTGTTGTTTGTTTGTTTTGTTGTTGTTTTTGTGTGTTGTTTGTGTTTTGGTGTTTTGTTGTTGTTGTTGTTTGTGTTGTTTTGTGTTTGTGTTTTGTTGTGTTTTGTTGTGTTGTTGTTTGTTGTTTGTTGTTGTTGTTTTTTTTTGTTGTGTTTGTGTGTTTGTTTTGTGTGTGTGTTTTGTTGTGTGTTTTGTTTGTGTTTTTGTTGTGTTTTGTTGTTTTGTGTTTTGTTGTTGTTGTTTTGTTTGTTGTTTGTTGTTTTTGTTTGTGTTTGGTTGTTTTGTTGTTTGTGTTTTGTTGTTGTGTTTGTTTTTTGTTGTGTGTTGTTTTGTTTGTTGTGTGTTGTTGTTTTTGTTTGTTGTTGTTTTGTTGTTTGTGTTGTTTTGTTGTTTGTGTTTTGTTGTTTGTTTGTGTTTTTTTTGTTTGTGTTGTTGTTTGTGTTTGTTGTTTTGTGTTGTTTGTGTTTTGTTGTGTTTGTGTTTTTGTTTGTTGTTTTGTGTTGTGTTGTTGTTTTGTGTGTTTTGTTTTTGTTTTGTTGTTTGTGTTGTTTTTGTTGTTGTTTTGTGTTGTTGTTGGTTGTTTTTGTGTTGTTGTGTTTTGTTGTTGTTGTTGTGTTGTTTTTGTGTGTTGTTGTGTTGTTTGTGTTGTTTGTTTTGTGTGTTTGTTGTTTGTTGTTGTTTGTTTGTGTTTTTGTGTGTTGTTTGTTGTTTTGTGTTTGTGTTTTGTTGTTTGTGTTGTTGTGTTTTGTTTGTTTTTGTTGTTTGTTTTTGTTGTGTTTTGTTTGTTGTTTGTGTTGTTGTTTGTTGTTTTGTTTGTGTGTGTTGTGTTTGTTTTTGTGTTTGTGTTTGTTTTGTTGTTTGTGTGTTTTGTGTTTGTTTTTGTTGTGTTGTGTTGTTTTGTTGTGTTTTTGTGTTGTTTTTGTGTTTGTTGTGTTTTGTGTGTTTTTGTTTGTGTTGTTTTTTTGTGTGTTTGTTGTTGTTTTTGTTGTGTTGTTGTTTTGTGTTGTGTTTTGTTTGTTTTGTTGTGTTTTGTGTTTGTTGTTTTGTGTTGTTTGTTTGTTGTTGTTTTGTTTTGTTGTGTTTGTTGTTTGTTTTGTGTTGTGTGTTTTGTGTTGTTTTGTTGTTTGTTGTTTTGTTTTGTGTTTGTTGTTGTGTTTGTTTGTGTTTTTGTTTGTTTGTGTGTTTGTTGTGTTGTGGTTGTTTGTTTGTTGTTGTTGTTTTGTTGTGTTGTTTGTGTTTGTTGTGTTTGTGTGTTTTGTTGTTTGTTGTTGTTTGTTTGTGTTTTGTTGTTTGTTTTTGTTGTTGTGTTTGTTGTTTGTTTTTTTGTTGTTTGTGTTGTTTTGTGTTGTTGTTTTTTGTTTTGTTTGTGTTGTTTGTTTGTGTTTGTTTTTGTGTTGTGTTGTTTTTGTGTTTGTTTGTTTTGTTGTTTTGTTGTTTGTGTTTGTTTTTGTTGTTTGTTTGTTTTTTTGGTTGTTGTGTTTGTTTTTGTGTTGTTTGTTGTGTTTGTGTTTTGTTTGTTGTGTTTTGTTGTTGTGTTTTGTTGTTTGTTGTTTTGTGTTGTTTTTGTGTTTTTGTTTGTTGTGTTGTTGTGTTTTTGTGTTTTTGTTTGTTTGTTGTTTTGTGTTTTTGTTTGTTGTGTTTTGTTTTGTGTTGGTTGTGTTTTTGTTGTTTTTGTTTGTGTTTTTTGTGTTTTTGTTTGTTTTGTTGTTTGTGTTTTTGTTGTGTGTTGTTTGTTGTTTGGTGTTTTTGTTGTTTGTTGTTGTTTTGTGTGTTTTGTGTTTTGTTTTGTTGTGTTTGTTTGTTTTTGTTGTTTTTGTTGTGTTTTGTTTGTTTTTTGTTGTTTGTTTGTGTTGTTTTGTTGTTTTGTTGTTTTGTGTTTGTTTGTTTTGTTTGTTTGTGTTTGTTTTTGTTGTGTGTTTTGTTTGTTGTTGTGTTTTGTTTGTTTTGTTTTGTGTTGTGTTTTGTTTTTGTTGTTTTGTTTTGTTTGTTGTTTTGTGTTTGTTTGTTTTTGTTTTGTTTTGTGTTGTTTTGTGTTTTTTGTGTTGTGTTTGTGTGTTTTGTTGTTGTTTTTGTTTTGTTGTTTTGTGTTTGTTGTTTGTGTTGTTTTGTTTGTGTTTTTTGTTTTGTTTGTTTTGTTGTGTTTTTGTTTGTGTTTTGTTGTTGTGTTTGTGTTGTTGTGTTTTGTTGTTTTGTGTTGTTTTTGTTGTTTTGTGTTTGTTTGTTTTGTTGTTTTTGTGTTGTTTGTGTTTGTTTTTGTTGTGTTGTTTTTGTTGTTTGTGTTTTTTGTTGTTGTTTTGTTTTGTTGTTGTGTTTGTTTGTTGTGTTGTTTTTTGTGTTTGTTGTGTTTTGTTGTTTTGTTTTTTGTGTTGTTTTGTTTGTTTTGTGTTTGTTGTGTTTGTTTGTGTTTGTGTTTTGTTTTGTTGTTTGTTGTTTTGTTGTGTTTGTTTTGTTTGTTTTTGTTTTGTTGTGTTTGTGTTGTTTGTGTTGTTTGTTTTTGTTTTGTGTTGTGTTTTGTTGTTTGTGTGTGTGGTTGTGGTTGTGGTGTGGTTGTGGGTGTTGGGTTGTTGTGTGTGTTTGGGGTGTTGTTTGTGTTTGTTTGGTGTGTTGGTGTGTGGTTTGGTGGTTGTTGTGGGTTGTTTGGTTTTGTTTGTGTTGTGGTGGGGGTGTTGGTTGTGGTGGTTTGTTGTGTTGTTTGGTTTGTGGTGGGTTGTTTGTGGTTGTGTTGTTGTGGTGTGTGTGGGTGTTTGGGGTGGGTGGTGTGGTTTGTTGGTGGGTTTGTGTGGTGGTTGGTGTGGGTGGTGGTGGATTTTGGTGTTTGGGGGTTGGGTTTGGGGTGGTGTGTGGGGTGTGGTGGGTGGTGTGGGGGGTGGGGGGGTGGGGGGGTTGTGGGGTGGGGGTTGGTGGTGGTGGGTGGGGGTGTGTGTGGGGGTGGTGGTGGTGGGGGGGGTGGGTGGGTGGGGGTGGGGTGGGTGTGGGGTGGGGGGTTGGGGGTGGGGTGTGTTGGGGGGTGTGGTGGGGTTGGGGGTGGGGGTGGGGGGGGTGGGGGGGGTTGGGGGTGGTGGTGGGTGGGGTGGGGGTGTGGGGGGGGTGTGTGTGTGTTGGGGTGGGTGGTGTGTGTGGGGGGTGGGGGTGGGGGGTGGTGTGGTGGGGTGTGTGGTGGGGGTGGGGTGGGTGTGGGTGTGGTGGGGGTGGGTGTGTGGGGGTGTGTGGGGTGGGGGAGTGGTGGGGGGTGGGTGGGTGGGGGGTGTGTGTGGGTGGGGGTGGGGGGTGGGGGTGGGTGGGGGGGTTGAGGCGTGGGGGGGTGTGAGGTGGGTGTGGGGTGGTGAGGGGTGTGAGTGTGGGGGGGTGGGGGTGGGGGTGGGGGGGGTGTGTGGGTGTGGGGTGGGTGTGGGGTGGGGTGTGGTGGGGGGTGGGGTGGGTGGGGGCGTGGGGGTGGTAGTGAGGGGTGGGTGGGGGGTGGTGGGGGTGGGGGGGTGGTGGGGGTGTGCGGGGTGTGGGGGGTGGGGGGTTGGGGGTGTGTGTGGGGTGTGGAGGAGGGGGGTGGGGGGGTGTGGGGGGGTGGGGTGGGGTGGGGGGGGTGGTTGGGGGGTGGGGCGGGGGGGGGTGTGGGGTGGGGGGTGTGGGTGTGGGTGGAGTGGGGGGTGGGTGTGGGGGGGGTGGGGGGGGGTGTGGAGGGGGGTGGGTGGGGGGGGTGGGGGGGGGCGGGGTGGGGGGGGTGTGGGGGGTGGGGGGGTGGGGAGGGGGGGGGGTGTGTGTGTGGTGGGGTGTGGTGGGGGGGGGTGTGGGGGGGTGGGGGGTGGGGGGGGTGGGGGGGGGGTGGGGGGTGGGGGTGTGTGGGGTGGGGGTGTGGGGGGGTGGGGGGGGGGTGTGTGTGTGGGTGGGGGGGGGTGGGGGGGGTGGGGGGGGGTGGGGGGGTGTGGGGGGGGGTGGGGTGTGGGGTGGGGGGGGGGTGTGTGGGGGGGGTGTGTGTGTGTGGGGGGGGTGGGGGGGGGGTGTGGGGGGGGGGTGGGGGGTGGGGAGGGGGGGTGTGGGTGGGGGGTGTGTGTGGGGTGGTGGGGGGGGGGTGTGGGGGCGTGTGGGGGGGGGGTGGGGAGGGTGGGGGGGGGGTGGGGTGGGGTGGTGTGGGTGGGGGGGGTGGGGGGGGGGTGTGGGGGGGGGGTGGGGGGGGGTGTGGGGTGGGGGGGGTGGGGTGTGGTGGTGAGGGGTGGGGGGGGGTGGGGTGGGGTGTGGGGGGGGGGTGTGGGGGGGGGGTGGTGGGGTGGGGGGGGTGGGGTGTGGGGTGGGGGGGGGTGTGGGGTGGTGTGGGGTGTGTGGGGGGGGGTGGGGTGTGGGGTGGGGGGGGGGTGTGTGGGTGTGGGGGGTGGGGTGTGGGGTGTGGGGGGGGGGTGGGGTGGGGGGGGTGTGGGGGTGTGTGTGGGGGTGGGGGGGGTGTGTGGGTGTGGGGGGGTGGGGGGGGGGTGAGTGTGGGGTGTGTGGAGGGGGGGTGGGGTGTGGGGGGGGGGTGTGTGGGGTGGGGGGTGTGTGTGTGTGGGGTGGGGGGGGGGTGGGGGGGGGTGGGGGGGGGGGGGTGGGGTGTGGTGGGGGGGTGGGGGGGGGTGTGGGGGGGGGGTGGGTGGGGTGGGGTGTGGGGGGGGGTGTGTGTGGGGGGGTGTGGGTGGTGTGGGGAGGGGGGGTGGGGGGGGGGTGGTGGGGTGTGGGGTGGGGGGGGGTGGGGGGGTGGGGGGGGGGGGTGGGTGGGGTGTGTGTGTGGGGGGGGGGTGGGGGGGTGGGGGGGGGGTGGGGGGTGGGGTGTGGGGTGTGTGGGGGGGGTGTGTGGGGGGAGGGGGGTGGGGGGGGGGTGGGGGGGTGGGGTGGGGGGGTGGGGGGGTGGGGGGGGGGTGGGGTGTGGGGTGGGGGGGGGGTGGGGGTGGGGGTGGTGGTGGGTGTGGGGTGGGGGTGGTGTGGGGGGGGTGGGTGGGGGGTGGGTGGGGGGGTGGGGTGGTGGGGGGGTGGGGTTGGTGTGGGGGGTGGTGTGTGGGGGTGGGTTGTTTGTTTGTTTTGTGTTGTTGTTTTTGTTTTGTGTTGTTTTTGTTTTGTTTTGTTGTTTTGTTTTGTGTTGTGTTTTTTTTTGTTTGTTTTTTGGGTGTTTTTTGTTTTTGTGTTTTTTTTGTGTGTTTTGTTTTTTTTGTTTTTGTTGTTTTTTTTTGTTTTGTGTTTTGTTTTGTGTTTGTTTTTGTGTTTTTTTTGTTTTTTTGTTTTTTTTTGTTTTTTGTTTTGTTGTTTGTGTTGTTTTTTTGTTTTTTTTGTTTTGTTTGTTGTTTTTGGTTTTTTTTGTGTTTTTTTGTTTTGTGTTTGTTTTTGTGTTTTTTTGTTTTTGTTTGTTGTTTTGTTTTTTGTTTTGTTTTGTTTTGTGTTTTTGTTTGTTTTTGTGTTTTGTTTGGTGTTTGTTTTTGTTTTGTTGTTTTGTTTTTTGTTTGTTTTTGTTTTTGTTTTGTGTTTTGTGTTTTTGTTGTTTGTGTTTGTTTTTTTTGTTTTGTTTTTGTTTGTTTTGTTTTGTGTTTGTTTTGTTTGTTTTTGTTGTTTTTTGTTTTGTTGTTTTGTTTGTTTTTTGTTTTGTTGTTTGTTTTTTGTGTTTTGTTTTTTGTGTTTTTTGTTTTGTTTGTTTTGTTTGTTTTTTTTTGTTTTGTTGTTTTGTTTTTTGTTGTTTGTTTTGTTTTTTTGTTGTTGTTTGTTGTTTTTTTGTTTGTTTTTTGTTTGTGTTTTTTTTGTTTTGTTTGTTTTTGTTTTTTGTTTTGTTTTGTTTGTGTGTTTTTTTGTTGTGTTGTTTGTTTTTTGTGTTTTTTTGTTTTTGTTGTTGTTTGTGTTTTTTTGTTTGTGTTTTTGTTTTTGTTGTTTTTTTGTTGTTTGTTGTTTTGTTTGTTTGTTTTTTTTTGTTTTGTTTTGTTTTGTTTGTTGTTTTTTTTTGTTGTGTTTTGTTTTTTTTTGTGTTTTGTTGTTTTTGTTTGTGTTTTGTTTTGTTTTTGTTTGTTTTTTGTTTTTGTTTGTTTGTTGTTTTTTGTTGTGTTTTGTGTTTTTTGTTTGTTGTTTTGTTTTTGTTTTTTTGTGTTTTTGTTTTTGTGTTTGTTTTTTTGTGTTTTTTTTGTTTTGTTTTGTGTGTTTTGTTTTGTTTTTTTGTTTTGTTTTTTGTTTGTTTTTTTGTTGTGTTTTGTTGTTTTTTGTTTTGTGTTGTGTTTTTTGTTTTTTGTTTTGTTTGTTTTGTTTGTTTTTTGTTGTTTTTTGTTGTTTTGTTTTTTGTGTTTTTTGTTTGTTTTTGTTTGTTTGTTTTTGTTTTGTTGTTTTTTTTTGTTTTTGTTTTTGTTTTTGTTTTTTTGTTTTGTTTGTGTTTGTTTTTTTGTTGTTTGTTTTGTTTTTTTGTTTGTTTTTTGTGTTTTGTTGTTTGTGTTGTTTTGTGTTTGTTTTTTTGTTTGTTGTTTTGTGTTTGTTTGTTTTGTTTTTTGTGTTGTTTTTTTGTTTTTGTTGTTTTTTTGTGTTTTTTGTTGTTGTTTTTGTTTGTTGTTGTTTTTGTGTTTTTTTGTTTTTTGTTTTGTTGTTTGTTTTTTTGTGTTTGTTTTTTGTTTTGTTTGTTTTTTGTTTGTTTTGTTTTTGTTTGTTTGTTTTGTTTTTTTTTGTGTTTTTTTGTTTTGTTTGTGTTTTGTTGTTGTTTTGTTGTTTTGTTTGTTTGTGTTTTGTTGTTGTTTTTGTTTTTTGTTTTTGTTTGTGTTTTTTTGTTTTGTTTGTTGTTTGTTGTTTTTTGTTTTTGTTTTGTTTTTTGTTGTTTGTTTTGTTTGTTTTGTTTTTTTGTTTGTTTTGTTTTTTGTTTTTTTTTGTGTTTTGTTTTTTTGTTTTTGTGTTGTGTGTTTGTTTGTGTTTTGTTGTTGTTTTGTTGTTTTGTTTGTTTGTTTGTGTTTTTTGTTGTTTGTTTTTGTTTGTTTTTGTTTTGTTGTTTGTTTTTGTTTTTTTGTTTTGTTTTTGTTTGTTTGTTTTTTTGTTGTTTTTTGTGTTGTTTTGTTTTGTTGTTTTGTTTTGTTTTTTGTTTTGTTGTTTGTTGTTTTGTTTGTTTGTTTTTTGTTGTTTTTTGTTTGTTGTTTGTTTTTTTGTTGTTTTTGTTTTTGTTGTTGTTTTTGTTTTGTTTTGTTGTTGTTTTGTTTTGTGTTTGTTTGTTGTTTTTTGTGTTTGTTTTGTTGTTTGTTTTGTTTTGTTGTGTTTTTGTTTTTTTTGTTGTTTGTTGTTTTGTTGTTTGTTGTTTTTGTGTTTTTGTTTGTGTTTTGTTTTGTTTGTTGTTTTGTTTTTGTTTGTTTTGTTTGTGTTTTTGTTTGTTGTTGTTTTTGTTTTTGTTTGTTGTGTTTTTGTTTTTGTTTGTTTTTTTGTGTTGTTTGTTGTTTGTTTTTGTTTTTGTTGTTTGTTTTTTTGTTTTGTTGTTTGTTTTGTTTTTTGTGTTTGTGTTTTGTTGTTTGTTTTTGTTGTTTTGTTTGTTTTGTTTGTTGTGTGTTTTGTGTTTTTTGTTTGTTTTTGTTGTTTTTTTGTTGTTTGTTTGTTGTTTTGTTTTTGTTGTTTGTGTTTTTGTTGTTTTGTTTTGTTTTGTTTTGTGTTGTTTTGTTGTTTTGTTTTTTTGTGTTGTTGTTGTTTTGTGTTTGTTTGTGTTTTTGTTGTTTTTGTTTTGTTGTTTGTTTTGTTTTTTGTGTTTTGTTTTGTTTTTGTTGTTTTGTTTTGTTGTTTTGTGTTTGTTTTTTTTTGTTTTGTTTGTTGTTTGTTTTTGTGTGTTGTTGTTTTGTTTTGTGTTGTTTTTGTTGTTTTGTTGTTTGTTGTTTGTTTTTTTTTGTTTGTTTTTGTGTTGTTGTTTGTTTGTTTTGTTGTTTTTTGTGTTTGTTGTTTTTGTTTGTTTTTGTTTGTTGTTTGTTTTTGTTGTTTTTGTTTTGTTTGTGTTTTTGTTTTGTTGTGTTTGTTGTTTTTTTGTGTTTTGTTTGTTTTTGTTTTTGTGTTTGTTTGTTTTTTTGTTTGTGTTTGTTGTTTTGTTTTTGTGTTTTGTTTTTGTTTTGTGTTTTGTTTTTGTGTTTTGTTGTTGTTTTTGTTTGTTGTTTTGTTTTTTGTTGTTTTTGTGTTTTTTGTTTTTGTGTTTGTTGTTTTTGTGTTTTTTTGTGTTTGTTTTGTGTTTTGTTTGTTTGTGTTTTGTTTGTGTTGTTTTGTTTTGTTTTGTTTTTGTGTTTGTTTGTTTTTGTTGTTTGTTTTTTGTTTTTTGTGTTGTTTTGTGTTTGTTTTTGTTTTGTTGTTTTGTTTTTGTTTTGTGTTGTTTTTGTTGTTGTTTTGTTTTGTTTTGTTTGTTTGTGTTTTTGTTTGTTTGTTGTTGTTTTTGTTTTTTTTTGTTGTTTGTTTTGTTGTGTTTGTTGTTGTTTTTTGTGTTTTTGTTTGTTTTGTTTGTTTTTTTGTGTTTTGTTGTTGTTTGTTTTTTGTGTTTTGTTTGTTGTTTGTGTTTTTTTGTTTTGTTGTTTGTTTTTTTGTTTGTTTTGTTTGTTTGTTTTTGTTTGTTGTTGTGTTTTTGTGTTTGTTTTGTTGTTTTGTTTGTTTGTGTTGTTGTTTGTTTTTTTGTTGTTTGTGTTTTTGTTGTTTGTTTTGTTTGTTTTTGTTTTTGTTTTGTTGTGTTTTTTTTGTTTTGTTTTGTTTTGTTTTTTGTTTTGTTGTTTTGTTTGTTGTGTTTTGTTTTTGTTTGTTGTTTGTTGTTGTTTTGTTTTGTTGTTTGTGTGTTTTGTTTGTTTGTTGTTTTTTGTTGTTTTGTTGTTTTTGTGTTTGTTTTTTTTGTTGTTTTGTGTTTGTTTGTTTTGTTGTTTTTGTTGTTTTTGTTTTTGTTGTTTTTGTTTGTTTTGTTGTTTTTGTTTTTGTTGTTTTGTTTTGTTTTGTTTTGTGTTTTGTTTGTTGTTTTTTGTTTTGTGTTTTTTGTGTTTTTTTTGTTTGTGTTTTTGTTTTTTTTGTTTGTTTTTGTTTTTTGTTGTGTTTGTTGTTGTTTTTGTTTGTTGTTTTTTGTTGTTTTGTGTTTTTGTTTTTTTGTTGTGTTGTTTGTTTGTTTTTTGTGTTTGTTTTTGGTTGTTTTGTTTTTGTGTTTGTTGTTTTGTGTTTGTTTTTGTTTTTTGTTGTTGTTTTTGTTTGTTTTGTTTGTTTTTGTTTTT
>JBAMIH010000272.1:0-36397 GCA_038501795.1 Pseudopleuronectes americanus
AAGATGACATCTTTGTTTACACCTTAGAGGACGGTAAAGTGCTAGACTATATATAATAAAATAAATATAAATATAATAAAACATACGATATAAATTAATATTATAATAATAAACTATAATATAATAACTACTTAAGACTAAATATAATAAAGTAATATAATAATAATAAATACAAAAAAACCAATAAAAACATATAAAAAAAAATAATATATATACTATACTAATATATATAATTATATATAAAAATATAAAAATAACTTAAATAAATATATATAATAAAAACTAAATATATAAATATAAAAAATATAATAAATACAATTATATATAATAAATAATATATAAATATTATATATATAATATATAATAAAATTATAAATATAATTATAATAAAAATATATAAAATTATATAATATATTAAATAAATAATATAAAAAAAATATAATATATAATATAATAATATAGAAAAATATATATATAAAATATATAAATATATAGATATATATAAATAAACAAATAATAATATAATATATAAAATTAAAATATTAAGTAATAATAAAAGATAATAATACTAATTAATACATAGTAAACTCACACCACAAACACCCACCGACCCACCCCACCCACCACACTCCACCACAACACCACACACACCCACCAAACCCCACACAACACACACACCACACACCCACCCACCCCCCACACCCCACAACAACACCCCACCACACACCACCCCCACCACACACACCCCCACCCACACCACACACCCCCACACACAACCACCCACCCACCCTACACCACCACCACACAACAACCACACCCCACCAACCACAACTCCCACACCCACTACAACCACACACACTCCACCACCACACACCCACCCCACTCACCACCCACCACACAAACACACAACCACCCACACCCTCACCACCCACACCACAACACCCACACACCCCCACAAACACCACCCACACCCAACACCAACCACACCACACCACCACACAACATCACCCACACTCCCCAACCAACACACCACCACAACAAACCTCCACCCACCACCACCACACCACACCCCCACACACACACCCCACAACCACCACCCAACACCCCACCACACACACCCAACCCAACACCACACACCACCACACCACACACCACACCCACCCACCAACACACCAACCACCCCCCACCACACAACACACACACCTCCCACACCCACACACCCACACCACCCACACACCCACACCACCCACCACCACACCAACACACAACCACCACCCCACCACCACACCCAACCCAACATCACACCACACACCAACACCACCCCACAACACCCACCCACCCCCACCACCCCACCACAACACCCACCCCACAACAACACAACCACAACCACACACCCACCCACACCCACCCCCACACCACAACACCACCACACAACACCCACCCACCACCACCACACCCACTCCACACCACACACACCACACCCACACCACCACACCCACACACTACCACCACACACACCCCCACAACACCCACACAACCACCTCCACACCCACCACACACCCACACACCCCCACCAACACCCACCCACCCCAACCACACAACACACAACACACACCACCAACACACCACCACCACACACACACCCCCACACACACACCACAACCCCACCCCTCCCACCACACCACACACCCCACCCACAACAACAACACCCACACACCAACCCACCAACCACACACCCCACCCAAACCACACACACCCACACCCCACCCCCCACACTCCCCACACACACACACACACCACACCACCACAACCAACAACCACACACCCACCACACCCAACACCCACAACACACCCACCATCCCCTCACCCAACACCCCCACCACCACACCCCACACCACACCCACCCCAACACACCACCACCCCCACACCACCACCCTCCACACACACCCACAACCACACAACACCACCCCACACCACACACACCACCCACACCACCCACACAACACCACAACCACCACCCACCACACACACCCCACCCCACACAACACACCACACACACAACCACACCCACACACCAAAACACCCAACACACCACCCCACACACCCACACACAAACACCACACACACACACACACCACCCCTCACACCCAACCACCACACCCACACAACCAACACCACCACCCACCCACCCCACCCAACACCCACACACCACACCAAACACCCACACCACCCCCCACACCACACAAACCCACACACCACACACACACCACCAACCCACCACCACCCCACCACACCACCACACCAACCACCCACACCCTCCACAACCCCCCACACCCACACCACCACACACACAACACCACACACAACAACCCTCCCACCACACACACAACAACCACCCCTCCCCACCACACACACCCCACACACACCCACCACCACACCCCCCCACACAACCCACCACACCACCCCACCCACAACCCACCACCAACCCACACACAACCACCACACCACCCCACCCCACCCACACAACACCACACCCACACCACACACATCACCACCCCACCACACCCAACAACACACCACACCCACCACCACACACCCAACCCCAACCACACCACAACCACACACCACACCACTCACACCCACCCACCACCACACACACCCAACCACACCACCACACCACCCAACACAACCCACACCCACAAACCCCACTCCCACACACCACACACCAACCACCTCCCACCACACACCCAACCAACACACACACCCACCACACCACACACACCACAACCACACACACAACCCACCCCACACCCCACCACACCCCCACCACCCCACACCACACACCTCCACCCTCCAACACACCACACCCACCCACAACTCAACACAACCACTCCCACCCCACCCCACTCACCCACCCACACCCACAAACACCACACCACACCACCACCACCACCACACACCCCCACACTCACCCCACACACACCACACACCACCCCTCACACACCCCACACCAACACACACCCACACACACACACACCCAACAACACCCACCCCAACCACCCCAAACACAACACACAACCACCCCACCACCACACCACCACACACCCAAACAAACACACACCACCCACCCTCCCAAACTCAAAACACACCACACCCACACACACCACACACAACACACCCAACCACACCACCACACCACTCAACCACACACACCCACACCCCACACCACCTCACACCCACACACCAAACACCACCCCCCGCACCCACACCACACATCCCCCAAACACCACACACACACACTCAACACCACACACACCACCACCACAACCCCACCCAAACACCCACCAAACCCACCCCACACCAACACACACCCACCACAACCACCACCACACACCCCACCTCCACACAACCACACCACCCAACACCACACACCACCCACCACACCACATCCCCAACACACACACCACACACACCAACAACCTCCAACACCAAACCACACAACACCACAACAACCACACACCAAACACACCACACACACCAACAACCACCCCCCACACACACCACCCCCTCACCACACACACCAACACACCCAAACACACCACACACACCACAAAAACCCACCACAACCCCCAACACTACCACACACAACACAACAACCAACACCACCACACACACACAACACACCCACACATCCCCCCACACAACACTCCCCACCCACCACCACCACCCCACCAACACACCAAACACCACACACCCACCACCACCACCACCCACACCACCACACCACACCACACTACACACACCACACCACACCCACCCCACCACACCACATCCCACACCCCCACACACCACCCACACACCAACACAACCCAAACACACACCCACACAACACCAACAACACACCCACAACACACACACCCACCCACAACACACCACACACTACCACACCACTACACCCCACACCCCACCACCACCACACACAACACACCAAACCACCCCACACACACACACCACCCACCACAAACCACACCCACACCCACCCCCACCCACCCCCAACACCACCACACCACCCACCACACCCCACCACACCACACCCCCACCCACCCACACCACCCCCACACACCACCACACACCCACCACCACCCCACCACCCCCCCACCCACCACACCACCCACCCCCACCCCCCCCCACACACCCCACACCCCACCCCACCCCCCCACCCCACCCCCACCCACCCCCCACCCACCACACACCCCACACCACCCCCCACCACCACCCACCCACCCCACCACCACCCCCACACACCCACCCCCACCACCCACCACCACCCCCACACCACCCACCCCACCCCACCCCCACCACACCCCCACCCCACACCCCCCCACCACCCACACCACCCCCCACACACCCCACCACCACACCACCACCCCACCCCACACCACACCACAACCCCCCCCACCACCCCCACCACACCCACCCACCCCACACCCACCACACCCCACACCCCCCACCCCACCACACCACCCCACACACCCCCCACCCCCCACAACCACACCCACCCACCACACCCCCCACCCCACACCCCCCACCACACCACCACCCCACACCCACCAACCACCACCCCACCCACCCCCACACCACCCCACCACCCCCCACACCCACCACCCACACCCAACCCCACACCACACACCCACCCCACACACCCCCACACCCCACCACACCACCCACACACACCCACCACCACCCACACCCCACCACACCACCCCACCACACACCCCACCCACACACCCCACCCACCACCCCCCCACCACCCACCACACCCCACCCACACCACACCCCACACCCCCACACACCCACCCCCCACACCCACACCACCCCACCCCCCACACCACCCCACACCACACCACACCCCCCACCCCACCCCACACACCAACCCCCACCACCCACCCCCACACCCACCACCACACCACCCACACCACCACCCCCAACCACCACACCACCCCACCACCCCACACCCACCCCCCCCACACCCCAACACACCCACACACACCCACCCCACCCCACCACACCCACCACACCCCACCACCCACACACACCACCCACCCACAACACCCCACACCCACCACACCACCCCACACCCACCACCCACCCACCACACCACCCCCACCCCACCACCCACCACACCACCCAACCCACACCCCCACCCACCCCACACCACACCCCCACACCCACCCACACCACCACACCCACCCCACACCCACCACCCCACCCACAACACACCACCCACACCCACCACCCACACCCACACCACACACCCACCCACACCCACCACCCACCACCAACACCCCCCCACACCACACCCACACCCCACCACACCCCACAACACCACACCACCACCACACCCCACCCACCACCCCACACCCCACCACACCCCACACCACACCACCCCCACCCACCACCCACCACCCCACAACCACCCACCACCCCACACCCCCCACACCCACCACACCACCCACCCCACACCCACACCACCACCCCACCCACACACCACCCACACCCCACCCCACCCCCACACCACCACACCCACCACACAACACACCACCCACACACCCACCACACCCCCCACACCCCACCCCCACCACCACCCACACCCCCCCAACCCACCACCCCACACCACCCCACCCACCACCCCACCACACCCCCCACCCCCACCCCACACCACCACCCAACCCCCACCCCACCAACCCACCCCACACCACCCCCCCCACACCACACCACACCACACCCACCACCACACCCCCACACCCCACCCACACCACACCCCCCACCACACACCCACCACACCCCACACCACCCACACCACCCACACACCCCCCCACCACCCACACACCCACCACCACACACCCACCCACCACCCCACCACACCACCCCCCACCCCACCACCCCACACCCCACACACCCCACCACCCACCACCCACCCACCACACCACCACACACCCCCACCACACCCACACCCCACCACACCCACCCACCACACCCCCACCACACCCACCCCACCACCACACCCACACACCCACCACACCCCACACCCACCACCCCACCCCACCACCCCCACACCCACCCACCACACCACACCACACACCCCCACCCCCACACCCACCACCCCACCCCACACCACCACACCCCACCACCCACCACACCCACACCCCCCCACCACACCACCCCCACACCCCACACACCACCCCACCCACCACACCCCACCACCAACACCACCCACCCACCCACCCCACCACACACCCACACCCACCACCCACACCACCCCCACCCCACACCACCACCCCCACCCACCCCACCCAACACACCCACCCACCCCCACCACCCCACCAACCACACCACCCACACACCCACCACCCACCCCCCCACCCCACACCCACACCACCCCACCACCACACCACCCACACCACACCACACCACCCCCACCCACACACCACACCAACACCCACCCACACCCACCACACCCACCCCACACCAACACACCCACCACACCCCCACAACCACCCCACACCACCACCCCACCACCCACACACCCACCCACCCACCACCCCACACCCACACAACCACCCCCACCACACCCCACACCCACCCCACCACACCCCACCACCACCCCACCACCCCACACCCAACCCCCACCACCCACACCCCCACACCACCCACCCCACACACCCACACACCACCCCACCCACCACCCCCACCCCACCACCCACACCACCCACACCCCCACCACACCCACACACACCCCACCCACCCCCACACCACCCCACCACACACACCCCCACCCACACACCACACACCCACCACCCACCCACCACCCCACACCCACACCACCACACCCCACCACCACACCCACCACACCCCCACCCACCCCACCCACACACCCACACCACCCACACCCACCACCCACCCCACCCACCACCCACACCACACACCCCACCCACACCCCACCCACCACCACCCCCCCACCACACAACCCCCACCCCACACCAACCACCCCCACACCCACCCACCCACCACACCCACCCCACACCCCCACCACCCACCCCACCACACCACCCCACCACACCCACCCACCACCACCCACCCCACACCACACCCCACACCACCCACACACCCCCACCACCCCCCACACCCACCCACCACCACACACCCACACCACCCCACCACCACACACCCCCACACCACACCACCCACCCCCACACCACCCCACACCCACCCACACCACCCCCACCCCACAACCCACACACCCCCACCCCCCCCACCACCACCCCACCACACCCACCACCCCCACCACACCCCACCCACCACACCAACCACCCCACCCACCACACCACCCCCCACCACACACACCCACCCCACACACCCACCCACCCACACCCACCCCCACCACCACACCCACACCACACCCACCCCACACACCACCCCACCACCCACCCAACACCCCACCACCCCACACCACCCACCACCCACCACACCCACCACCCACACACCCACCCCCACCACCCCCCACACACCCACCCCACCACACCCCACCCCAACCACACCACCACCCACACACCCCCACCACCCACACCACCCCACCCACCACACCCCCCCACACCACCCCCACCCACCCACACCCCACCCCACCACACACCCCACACCCACACCACCCCCACCCACCCAACCACCCCACACCCCACACCCCACCCACCACCACACCACCCACCCCCACCCCACCACACCACACCCACACACCACCCACACCACACCCCCACACCCCACCCCACCCACACACCCCACACCCACCCACACACCACCACACCCCACACCCACCACCCCCCACACCCACCCCACCCCACACCACACCACCACACACCCACCCCACCCACCACCCACCACACACCCACCACACCCCACCACACCCCACCACACCACCCACCACCCACACCCACACCACCCCCACCCACACCCACACCCCACCACACCCCCACCACACCCCACCACCCCACACCACCACCACCCCCACACCCACCACCCCACACCACCCACCCCACACACCACCCCCACCACACCCACACCACCCACACCACCCCACACCCCCACCACACCACCCACCCCCACACCCCACCACCACACCACCCCCACACCACACCCACACACCACCCCCCCACACCCACCACCCACCACACACCCACCACCCACCAACCACCACCCCACCCCACCCCCCACCACCACACCCCACCCACCCACCCCACACCCACCCCCCACACACCCCAACCACCCACACCACCCCACCACCACACCCCACACCACCCCCCACCCACACCACCACCACCCCACACCACCCACCACACCACACCCCACACCCACCACCCACAACCACCCCCACACCCACCCCACCACCCCCCACCACCCACACCACCCCACCACACCCCACCCACCACCCCAACACCACAACCACACCACCCACACCCACCCCCACCACCACCCCACACCCCACCACCACAACCCCACCACCACCCACCACACCCCACCCCACACCACCCACCCCCCCACACCCAACCCACACCACCCCACACCCCACCACCCCACACCCCCACACCAACACCCCCACACCCACCCACCACACCCACCCACACCCCACCACACCACCCACACCCCCCCACACCACCACACACACCCCACCCAACACCCACCACCCCCACCACACCCACCACCCACCACCCCCACACCACACCCACCCCCCAACACCCACACCCACCACACCACCCCCACCCCCACACCACACCCCCACCACACCCCACACCCACACCACCCCCACCCACACACCCCCACACCCCACACACCCCACCCACACCCACCACCACCCCACACCACACCCACCCAACACCACACCCACACCCCACCACCCAACACACCCCCACACAACCCACCACCACACCCACCCCACCCACCCACACCCCCCACACCACACCCAACACCCCACCCACACACCCACACCCCCACACCACCCACCCACCAACACCCACACCCCACCCCCCCACACCAACCCCACCACCCACCACCCCACACCCAACACCCCACCCCACACCACACCACCCACACCCCCCACCCACACCCACAACACCACCCACCACCCCACCCCCACACCACCCCCACACCCACCACAACCACCCCACCACACCCCACACCCCACCACCCACACCCACCACACCCCACACCCACCCCCCACAACCACACACCACCCCCACCCACCACCCCACCACCACACCCCCACCACCACCCCACACCACCCACCCACCCACACCCCCACCACCCACCACACCCCCCACACCACCCCACACCCCCCCCACACCACACACCCCACCACAACCACCCACACACCCCCACACCCCCACCACCCAACCACACCCACCACACCCCACCACCACCCCACCCCCCCACACACCACACCCACCCACACCCACCAACCCCCACCACACCAACACCCCCACCCCCCACCCACCCCACCCACACCCACACCCACACCACCCCACACACCCCCCCACCCACCACACCACACCCCACCACACCACCCCCCCACCACCCACACCACCCACAACACCCACCCCCACCACACCCCACACCACCCCACACCCACCACCCCACCACACACCCACCCCACACCCACCACCCCACACCCACCACCACCCCCCACACACCACACCCACACCACACCCCCCCACACACCCCACCCACCACCCCACACCACACCCACACCAACCACACCACCCCACCACCCCACCCCCACACCCACCCCCACACCACCACACCCACCCACACCCACCCCCACCCACACCACACCACCACCACACCCACCACCACCCCACACCCCCCACCACACCACACCACCCACACACCCCCCCACCCACCACACACCCACCCCCACCACCCACACCCCCCACCAACCCACACCCACCCACCCACACCCCCCACCACACCCACACCACCCCCACACACACCACCACCCCACCACCCACACCCACCCACACCCCCCCCACCCCACCCAACACACCCCACCCACACCCACACCACCCACACCCCACCACCCACCCACCCCCCACCAACCCCACCACCCACCACCCACCACCCCACACCCACCCCACCACCCCCACCCACACCCACCACCACCCCCCACCACACCCACCCACACCCACCCACCCCCCCACCACCCCCACCCACACACCCCCCCCACACCCCACACCCCCACCACACACCCACACACCACCCCAACCCACACCCACCCCCCACCCACCCCCCACCCAACCACCCCCACCCACACACCCCCACCACCCCCCCACCCCACACCACCCACCACCCCAACACCACCCACCACACACCCACCACACACCCCCCACCCCCCACCCCCAACCACACCCACCACCCACCCACACACCCCCCACCCCAACCACCCCACCCACACCCACCCCCACACCCACACCCCACCACACCACCCCACACCCCACCCCACACCACACCCCCACAACCACACCACCCCAACCCCACCCCACCCCCCCCCCAACACACCCACACCACCCCCACCCACCCACCCCCCACACCCACCACACACCACCCCCCACCCAACACCCACCCCCACCCCACACACACCCCACACCACACCACCACCACCCCCACCCCCACCCACCACCACCCACCCCCACCACCCACCACCCACCACCCCACACACCCACCACCCACACCCCACCCCCCCCACCAACCCACCACAACCACCCCACACCACCACACCCACCCCACCACCACACCACCACCCACACCCCCACCCCACACCCCACACCACACCCCACCACCCCCCACCCAACACCCCACCCCACCACCACCACAACCACCCCACACCCCCCCACCCACACCACCCCCCACACCCAACCACCCCCACCCACACCACCAACACACCCCCACCCCCACCCACACCCCACCACCCCACACCCCCACACCACACCCACACCCCACCCACCACACACCCCCCACCCACCACCCACACCACACCACCACCCACCACCCCCCACCCCACCACACACCCCACCCAACACCACCCACCCACCCCCACCACACCCCACCCACCCACCACCCCCCACCCACCCCACACACCCCACCACCCCCCACCCCCACACACCACCCACCACCACACAACCCCCACCCCACACACCACCCACCACACACCCCACCCACCACCACCCCCACCCCCCACACCCCCCAACCACCACCCCACCACACCCACACCACCCCCACCACCCCACCCACCCCCCACACCACACCCCACCACCCCACCACCCCCCACACCACCCCCACCCACCCCACACCACCCACACCACCCAACCACCCCCACCCACACACACCCACCACACCCACCCCCCACCCCCCACCACCCACACCCACCACCCCCACCACACCCACCACACACCCCACCCACACACCCACACCCACCACCACACCCCACCACCCCACACACCACCCCCCACACCCCACCCACCCCACCACCACACCCACCCCACACACCCCCCACACCACCCCACACCCCACCCACCCCACCCACCACAACCACACCCCCCACACCCACCCCACCACACCACCCACCCCCACACCCCCACCACACACCACCCACCCCCACACCACACACCACCCACCACCCCCACCCCCACCCCCCAACCACACCCCACCCACCACCCACCCCACCCCACCACCCACACCACCCACACCCACCCCACCACACCCCCCACACCAACCACCCCACCACCCCCCACACCACCAACACCCCCACCCACCCCACACCACCCCCACCACACCCACACACCCCCACCACACCCACCCACACCCCACCACCACCCCACCCCCACCACACACCCCCCCCACACCAACCCACACCCACCACACCCCCACACCCCACCACCACCACCCCCACACCCACCACCACACCCCCACCACCCCCCCACACACCCACCACCACACCACCACCCCCACACACCACCCCCACCCACACCCCACCCACCCACCACCCCACACCACCCCACACCACCCCACCACACCCACCACCACCCACCAACCACCCCCACACCCACACCCACCCCCCACACCCACCACCCACCCCACCACACCACCCCACCCACACACCCCCACCCCACCACACCCCCACCACCACACCCACCCCCCCACACCCCACCACACCCCCACCACACCACCCCACCCCCACCACACACCCACACCCACCACCCCACAACCACCCACCACCCACCCACCCCACACACACCCCCACCACCCCACACCCCCCCACCACACCACCACCCACCCACCACACCCCACCACACCCCACACCCACCCACCCCCCCACCCACACCACCACACCCCACACACACCACCCACACCCCACCCACCACACCACCCCACACCCCCACCACACCCCACCACCCACACCCCCCCCACCACCACCCCACACCACCCACCCCCCACACCACCCCCACACCCCACACCCCCACACCACCCACACACCACCCACCCCACACCACCCCCACCACACCCACCCCACACCACCCCCACCCCACACCCACCACCACCCACCCACCACACCCCCCCACAACCACCACACACCCCCCACACCACCCACCACCCCACCAACCCCACCCCCAACCACACCACCCCCACACCACCCCCCCCACCACCCCACCCACACCACCCACCACAACCCACCCACCCACCACAACACCACACACCCCCACCCCCCACCACCCACACCACCCACACCCCACCCACCCACCACCCCCCACCAACACCACCACCCCACCCCCACCCACCCCACACCCACCACCCCCACCACCCACCCACACCACCCCACACCCACCACCACCCCCACACCACCCCCCCACCCCACCCACACCCCACCACACCCCACCACCCCCACCCCACCACCCACACCCAACCACCCCCACCCAACACCCACCACACCCCACCACACACCCACCCACCCCCCCACACCCCACACACCCCCACACACCCCACCCCCACCCACACCCACCACACCCCCACACCACCACCCCACCCACACCCACACCACACACCCCACACCCACCCCCCCACACCACCACCCACACCCCCACCCACACCCCCCACCACCCACCCCACCCACCCCACCACCCACACCACAACCACCCCACACCACCCCACCACACCCACCCACACCCCACACACCCCCACACCCCACCACAACCCCCCACCCACACCACCCCCCACCCACACACCACCCACACCACCACCCCCCACCACCCACCACCACCCCCCACACCCACCCCCACACCCACCACCCCCCCACACCACCCCCACCCCACACCCACCACACCCACCCCCACCCAACCCACACACACCCCCACCCCACCCAACCCCCACCACCAACCACCCACCCCACACCCCCACCCACACCACACCCCCCACCACCCCACCCCACACAACCCACCACCCCCCCACCCAACCCCCACACACCACCCCACACCCACCAACCCCCCACCACCCACACCACCACCCCCACCACACCACCCCCACCCCCACCACCCCACACCCCCACACCCACCAACACCACCCACACCCCCACCCACCCCACCCCCAACACCACCCCCACCACCCACCCACACCCCCACCACACCCCACCCACCCCCACCCACACACCCCCCACCCACACCACACAACACCCACCCCCACCACCCCACACACCCCCACACACCCCACCCCCACCACACCCACCCACCCCCACACCCCACCACACCCACCCACACCCCACCCCCACACCCCCACAACCACCCACCCCCACCCCCAACCCCCCCCACCCACCCCCACCACCCCACACCACCCCCACACCCCCCCACCACCCACACCCCCCCACCCCCACCCCCACCCAACCACCCCACACCCCCACCACCCCAACCCAACCCCCACCCCCACCACCACACCCACCCCCACCCCCACCACACCCCCCACCCAACCCCCCCCACCACCCACCCCCACCCACCCCACACCCCCCCACCCACCCACCACCCCACCCACCCACCAACCCCCCCACACCCCACCCACCCCACCCACCCACCCCCCCACCCCACACCCACCCCCACCACCCACACCACCCACCCACACCCCCCCCACCAACCCCCCACCCCACCCACCCACACACCCCACCACACCCCCCCACCACCAACCACCCACACCCCCCAACCACCCACCACCCCCACACCCACACCCACCCACACACCCCCAACCACCCCACCCAACCCCCCACCCACACCACCACCCCCACCCCACCCCCCCACCCACACACCCCCCCCACCCACCCCCACCCCCCACCCACCAACCCCACACCCCACCCCCCACAACACCCCACCCCACACCACCACACCCACCACCCCACCCCACCCCCACACCACCACCCACCACACCCCACCCACCCCACCACCCCCACACACCCACCCCCACCCACCCCCACCACCCACCCACCCACACCCCCAACCACCCCCACCCACCAACCCCACCCACACCACCCACCCACCCCACACCACCCCCCCCCCACCACCCACCCCACCACCCAACCCCCACCACACCCACCCCCACACCAACCACACCCCCCACCCACCCCACCACCCACCACACCCCACCCACCACCCACACCACCCCACCCCCCACACCCCCCACCACCCACCACCCCACCCCCCACACCACCACACCCCACCCCACCACCCCCCACACCCCCCCACCCCCCACCCCCCCACACCCACCCACCCCCACACCCCCCACCCAACACCACCCACCCCCCCCACACCACCCACCACCCACCACACCCCACCCCCCCACACCACCCCCCCACCACACCCCACCCCCCACCACCCACACCCCCCCACACCACCACACCACCCCACCCCCACCACAACCACCCCCCCACCCACACCCACCCCACACCCCACCCACCCCCACACCACACCCACCCCACCCCACACCCCCCACCACCCCCCCCAACCCCCACCACACCCCACCCACCACCCACACCCCCCCACCCACCACCCCACACCCCCCACCCACCCCACACCCCCACCCACCCCACCACCCCAACACAACACCCCACCCCCACCCCACACCACCCACCCCACCCCACACACCCACCCCCCCACACCCCCACCCACCACCCACCACCCACACCCCCCACACCAACCCCACCACCCCCACCCCCACCACCCCACCCCCACCCCCCACACCCACCCCCCACCCACACCCCACCCACCCCCACCACCACACCCCACAACCACCCCCCCAACCCACACCACCACACCCACCCCCCACACCCCACCACCCCCCCCACCCCCACCACCCCACCACACCCACACCCCACCCCCCACCCCAACCACCCCCACACCCCACACCCCCCCACACCCACCACCCACACCCACCACCCACCCCACCCCACCACCCACCCCAACACCCACCACACCCCACCACACCCACACCCACCCCCCACACCCACCACACCCCCCAACCCCCCCACACCACACCACCCCCCACACCCCCACACCCCCCACCCCACCACACCCCACCCCCCACACCACCACCCACACACACCCACCCACCCCACACCCACCCCCCCCACCACCCACCACCCCCACCCACAACACCCCACCCCCCACCCCCAACCACACCACCACACCCCCACCACCACCCACCCCCACACCCACCCACCCACCCCCACACCCACACCCCACCCCACCCCCCCAACCCCCCCACCCCACCCACCCCACCCACACCACCCCCACCCACACCCCCACCCCACCCCACCCACAACACCACCACACCCCCACCCACCCACCCCACCCCCACCACCCCACCACCCCCCACCACCCCACACCACCCCACCACACCCCACACCCCCCCCACACCCCACCCCAACCACACACCACCCACCACCCCCACACACACCCCCCACCCCACCACACCACCACCCCCCACCCCAACCCCCCCACCCACACCCCACACCCCACCACCCACACCACACCCACACCACCACCCCCACCCCCACCACCCACCCCCCACCACACCCCACCAACACCCCACCCACCACCCCCACCACCACCCACCAACCCCACAACCCCACCCCCCACACCCACACCACCCACCCACCCCCCCACCCACCACCAACCCCCCAACCACCACCCACCCACCACCACCCACACCCCCCCCACCCAACCACCCCCCACACCACACCCACCCCACACCCACCACACCACCACACCCCCCCCACACCCCACACCACCCCCACACCAACCCCACACCCCACCACAACCACCCACCCCCACCCCACCCACACCACCACACCCACCCCACCACCCAACCCCACCCACCACCCACACCACACCCACACACCCACACCCCCCACCACAACCCACCACCACCCCCCACCCACACACCCCACCCCACCACCACCCACCCCCAACCACCACACACCACCCCCAACACCCCACCACACCCCACCCACCCCCCACCAACCCCACCCACCCCCACACCACACACCCCACACCACCCACCCACCCCCCACCCACCCACACACCCCACCCCACACCCACACACCACCCCACCCACCACACCACCCCCACCCCCACACCCACACCCCACCACCCCCCACCACACCCACACCCCACCCACACACACCACCCCCCACCCACACCCACCCCCACCCCACAACCACCCCACCCCACAACCACACCCCCCACCACCCACACCACCCCACCACACACCCCCCCCCCACCCAACCACCCACCCCACCACACCACACCCCAACACCCACCACCACCCACCCCCCACACCACCCCACCCCCACACCACCCCACCAACACCCACACCCCACACCCACCCCCCACAACCACCCACCCCACACCACCCACCCCACCCACACCCCCACCACCACACACCCACCCCACACCCCCACCCCCCACACCACACCCACACCCACCACCCCCACACCACCCCCCCACCACCCCCACCACACCCCCCCACCACACCCACACCCCCACCCACCACAACCCCACCACACCCCCCCCAACACCCACACCACCCCACCACCCCACACCACCCACCCCACACCCACACCCCCACCACACCCCCACCCACACCCAACCCACCCACACCACCCCCCCCACACCCACCCCACACCCCCACCACACCCCACACCACACCCCCACACCACCCCACCACACCACACCCCCCCACCCCCCACCACCCCAACCACAACCACCCCACCCACACCCACCCACCCCACCCCACACCACCCACCACCCCACCCCACCCACCACCCACCCCCACCAACCACCCCACCCCACACCCACACCACCCCCACCCACCACCCCACACCCCACCCCCAACACCACCCACCCCCACCACACCACCACCCACCCACCACCCCACCCCCACAACCCACCCACCCACACCCACACCACACCACACCCACCCCCCCCCAACCCACACCACCCACCCCACCACAACCACCCCACACACCACCCCCCACCCAACCACCCCACACCCCCCCACACCCACACACCACCCACCACCCCAACACCACCACACCCCCACCACACCCCACCCACACCCCACCACCCCCACACCCACCACCCCCACCCACCCCACACCACCCCCACACCACACCCCCACACCCACCCCCACCACACCAACCCACCACACCCCACCACACCCACACCACCCCACCCACCCCACAACACCCACCACCACCCCAACCCACCCACACCCACCCACACCACCCACCACACCCCACCCACCCACCCACCCCCCCACCCACCCACAACCCCCACACCCACCACCCCCCACCCAACACACCCCACCCACCACCCACCCCACCCACAACACCACCCCACCCCACCACCCCACCCCACCCCCAACCCCACCCCACACCCCCACACCCCACCCCACACCCCACCACCCACACACCACCCACACCCCACACCCACCCACCCCACCCACCCACACCCACCCACACCCCCCCACACAACCACCCCACCCCCACACCCACCCCACACCACACCACCCACCACCCAACACCCACCCCCCCCACCACCCACCACCCACACCCCACCACACCACCCACACCCCCCCACCCACATACCCCCACACCACACCCACCCCCACACCCCCACCCACCACCCCCACCACCCACCAACCCCCACCACCACCCCACACCACCACCCCACACCACACCCCACCACCCACCCAACCACCCCACCCACACACCCCCACCCCCACACCACACCCACCCACACCCACCCACACCCCCACCCACCCACCCAACCCCACACCCACCCCCCAACCACCCCACCCCCACCACCCACACCACCCCCAACACCCCCACCACCCACCCCCACACCCCACCACCCCACCCACCCCCACCCAACCACACACCACCACAACCACCCCACACCCACACCCACCACCCCACACCCACACCACCCCCACCACACCCCCCCACCACACCCCCACACCCACCACCACCCCACCACACCCCCACCCCAACCACCACCCACCCCCACACCACCCCACCCACCCCCACCCACACCCCACCAACCACCCACACCCCCCACACCACACCACCCACACCCCCACCCCACACCACCCCCACCCCCCACCACACCCACCACCCCACCCACCCCCCACCACCCACCACCCCCACACCACCCACCCCCCACCACACCCCCACCCACCCCACCCACCACCAACCCCAACACCCCACCCACACCACCACCCCACACCACCCACACCCCCAACCCACCACCCCACCCACACCCCACCCCCCACACCACCCCCAACCCACCCACACCCACCCCCCCACCACCCCACCCCCACCACCCACCCCACACCACCCCCACCCCCAACCCACACACCCACCCCACCCCCCCACACCACCCACCACCACACCCACCACCCCCACACAACCCCCCACCACACCCCACACCCACCCACCCCACCCCACACCCCACCCCCCCACACCCCACCACCCACCACCCCAACCCCACCCCCACCACCCACCCCACCCCCCCCACAACCCACACCCCCACCCCACCCCCACCCACCACACCCACACCCCCACCCCACCACCCCCCACCCACACACCCACACCCACCCCCCACACACCCAACCCCCCACCCCCCACACCCACCACCCCCACACCCACCACCACACCACCCCACCCCCCACACACCCACCACCACCCACACCACCCACACCCCCCCCACCCACCACACCACCACCCCCACCCACCCACACCCCCACCCCAACCCCCCACCCCCCACACCCACACCCAACCCCCCCCACCACCCCCACCACCCAACCACCCACAACCCCCCCCACACCCCACACCCCCCACCCCCACCACACCACACCCCCACCCCACCCACACCCCCCCACACACCACCCACCCCCCCACCCCCCACCACACCCACCACCCCCCCACACCCACCCCACCACACACCCACCACCCCCACCACCCCACCCACACCCACCACCCACCACCACCCCCCACCACCCCCCCCACCACCCACACCACCCCCACCACCCACACCACCACACACCCCCACCACCCACCCCCCACACCACCCCACCCCCACCCACCCCACCACCCACCACCACCACACCCCCACCCCCCCCACCCAACACACCCCACCCACCCCCCCCACACCACCCCCCCCCCACCACCCACACCCCACCACCACCCCCACCCACACCCCCACCACCCCCCCCACACCCACCACCCCCCACCACCACCCCACACACCCACACCCACCACCCCACCCACCACCCCACCCCACACCCACACCCCCACCACAACCCACCACACCCCCCCCCCACCCCACCACCCCACACCCCACCACCCCCCCAACCACCCACCACCACCCACCCAACCCCCCACCCCACACCCACCCACCCCCACACCCCACCACCCCCCACAACCCACCACACCCCCCACCCACAACCCCACACACCCCCACCCCCCACCACCCCACCACCCCCCCACCCACCCACCACCCACCCACCACCCCCACCCACCACACCCCCCACCCCCCCCACACCACCCCACCCACACCACCCACCCCCCCCAACACCACCCCCACCCACACCCACCCCACCCCCCACCCCACACCCCCCACCACACCCCCACCACAACCCCACCCCACCCCCCCCACCACCCACACCCCACCACCCCCCCACCACACACCACCCACCCCCCACACCACCCCACCCCACCCCCACACCACCCACCACCCCCCACACCCACACCCACCACCCACACACCCCCACCCACCCCACCACACACCCACAACCACCACCCCCCCACCCACACCCCACACCACCCCCACCCCACCCCACCAACCCCCCACCACCCACCCACCACCCCACCCCCACCACCCCCCCACACCCACCACCAACCCCACCCCACCCCCCACACCACCCCCCACACCCACCCCCACCACAACCACCACCCCACCACCCCCCCACACCCCAACACCACCCCCCACCACCCCCACCCCACCCACCCACACCCCCCCCACCCCACCACCCCACACCACACCCACCCCACCCCCACCCACCACACCCCCCCACACCACCCCCACCCACCACACCCACCACCCACCCCCCCACCACACCCCACCCCCACCACCCCACACAACCACCCACACCCCCACACCCACACCCACCCCACCACACCCCCCCACCCACACCACCACACCCACCACACCCCCACCCACCCACCCACCACACCCCCACACCCCCACCCCACACCCCACCACCCACCACCCCACCACACCCCCCACCCCCACCCACCCACCCACCCCAACCACCCCCACCCACCCCCACACCACCACCCCACCCCCACCCCACCACCCCACACCCACCCCCCCCACCCACCACACCACCACCCACCCCCCACCACACCCACCCACCCCCAACCACACCCACCCCACCCACCCCCCACCACCCACCCCACACCCACCCCACCCACCCCCCACCCCCCACCAACCCACCCACACCCCACCCAACCCCACACCCACCCACCCCACCACACACCCCCCACCACACCCCCCACCACCCACAACACCCCCCACCCCACCACCCCCCAACCACACCCCCACCACCCCAACCCCCCACAACCCCCACCCCACACCCACCCACCCCCCACCCCAACCACCCCACACCCCCCACCACCCCCACCCCAACCCACACCCACCCCCCACCCCCCACCCACCCCACCACCACCCCACCCCACCACCACCCACCACCAACACACCCACCACCCCCACACCACCCCCACACCCACACACCACACCCCCACCCCCCCACCCACACCACCCCACCCCACCCACCACCCCCAACCACACCCCCACCCACCCCACCACCACCAACCACCACCACACCACACCCCACACCCACCCACCCCACACACCCCCCCCACCAACCACCCACCCACACCCCACCACCCACACCACCCCCCACACCCCCCCACCCACACCCACCCCACCCCCCCACCACACCCACCCCACCACCCACCCACCCCCCACCACACCCCCCCACCCCACACCAACACCCACCACCCCCCACACCCCCCCCACCCCCACACCACACCCCACCCCACCACACCACCCCACCACCACACCCCCCCACCAACACACCCCACACCCACCCACCCACCCACCCCCACCCCCCCCACACCACCACCCACCCCCACCACACCACCACCCCCACCCCACCACACCCAACACCCACCACCCCACCACACCCCCCCACCCACCACCCCACACCACCCCCACCCCACACACCCCCACCCCACCCCCACCAACCACCCCCACCACCCCCACACCCACCCCACACCCCAACACCCACCCACCCCCACCCACACCACACCCCACCCACCCCACACCCCCACCACACCCCACCACACACCACCCCCACCCCCCACACCCACCACCACCCCACCCCCCACACCCACCCACCCCACACCACCAACCCCCCCACCACCACCCCACCACCCCACACCCACCCCACCACCACCCCACCACCCCCACCCACCACCACACCACCACCCCACAACCCCACCCCCACCCACCCACCCACACCCCCACACCCACACCCCACCCACACACCCCACACCACACCCCCACACCACCACACCCCCCCACAACCCACACCCCCACCACCCCACCACACCCACCCCCACCACCCACCCCCCCACCCACCCACCCCACCACCCACCACACCCACACCCACCCCACACACACCCACACCCACCCACCCCCCCACCAACACCACCCCACCAACACCCCCCACCCCACCACCACAACCCCCACCCCACCACACACCCACCACACCCACACCCACCACACCCCCCCACCACACCACCCACCACCCACCAACCACACCACCCCACCACCAACACCCACCCACCACCACACCCCACCACCCACCCACCCCCCACCACCCACAACACCCCACCCCACCACACCCCCCCACCACCCCACACCACCAACCCCACCACACCCACCCACCACCACACCACACCCCCACACCACCCCCACCCACCACAACCCCCCACACCCACCACCCACCCCCCCCACACACCCCACCACCCCCACCACCACCCCCAACCACCACACACCCACCCCCACACCCACCCCACCACACACCCCCCAACACCACCCACCAACACAACCACCCCAACCCACACACACCCCACCACACACCCCCACACCACACCACCCACACACCACCCCCACACAACCACACCCACCCCCACACCCCAACTACCCCACCACACCACCAACCCACCACACACCACCCACACCTCACCCCCACCACAACCACACACACCACCACAACCCCACACACCCACCCACCCACCCCAACACCACCACACAACCCACCAACACCCCACCCACCCCCACCCACCACCCCACCAACCCCACACCACCACACCACCCAACAACCCACCCCACCACCACACACCACACCCCACCCCACACCCACCACCACACCTCCCACCACCCACCCACACCCACACCCACCCCCACACCACCCACACCCCCACACCCCACCACACCACCCACCCCCACCACCACAACCACACCACCCCCACACCCACACACAACCCACCCCCCAACACCACCACCAACCCACTCACAACACCACCCACACCCACAACCCCACCCACCAACCACCACACACCCAACCACCACACACCCACACCACCACCCTCACCCAACACACCCACCAACCCACCAACACCACCCCACCAACACCCACCCACACCCCACACCACACCCAACAACCCCACACACCCACACCCACCACACACCACCCCCCAACCACAATCACCACCCCCACACCCACACACCCACCCACACACCCCACCCCCCCACCCACACCACCCCCACCCACCACCACACCCCCACCCACCCCCCCACCACCCACACAACACCACCACCCAACCCCCACACCCACCACACCACCCCACCACCCACCCCCACCACCACACACCCACCACCACCCACCACACACCCAACCACCCCACCACCATCACCCGCACCACCCCCACCCATCACCACCCCCACACACACCACCCACCACACACCCCACACCACCACCACCCACCCACACCACACCCCACCACCACACCCCCACCACCCACCACCCCACACCACACCACACCCACCACACCCCACCCACCACACACCCACCCCCCACCACACACCCCCACCCCACCCACACCACACCCCACCACCCACCACCCACACCACCACACCCCACCCCACCACCCCACAACACCACACCCCCACCCCACCCACCCACCCACACACCCACCACACCACCCCCACCCCCACCCCCCCACACCCACCCCCACCCACACACCCCACCCCACACCACCACCACCCCCCCCACACCACCCACACCCACCACACCACCACCCCCACACCACCCCACCCACCACACCCCCACCCACAACCACCCCCACCACCCACCCACACCCACACACCCCCACCCCCACCACACAACACCACACCCACCCACCACACACCCCCACCAACCCCCACCACCACCACCCACACCACCACCACACCCCCACCCAACCACACCCCACACCACCCACCCCACCCACACAACCACACCACCACACCCACCCACACCACCACACCACACCCACACCACCACACCCCACCCACACACCACCCCACACCCCCACCCACCCACACACCACCACCACACACCACCCCACCACACCCCCACACCACCACCACACCCCACCACACCACACACCACCACACCACCACACCCACCACCCCACACCACACCCACCCCACACCACCCCACCCACCACACCACCACCACCCCACACCACAACACCACACCCACCACACACACCCCCACCCACACCACACCACACCACACCCCACACCACCCACACCACACACACCCACCACCCACCACACCCACCCCACCCACACACCCCACCACCACCCCACCACCACACACCACACCACCACACACCCACCACCCCACCACACCCCACACCACCACCCACCACCACCACCCACACACACCACCACCACCCCCACACCACCCACACACACCCACACCCACCACCCACACACCCACCCCACCCACACACACCCACCACCACCCACACCCACCACCCACACCACCCCACACACCACCACACCCACCCCACACCACCACCACCCCACACCCACCACACCCCACCACACACACCCACCACACACCCACACACCACCACCCACCCACCCCACACACCCACCCACACCACCACCCACACACCACCCCACACCCACACCACCCCACACCACACCCCACCACACCACCCACCACACCCACACCACCACACCACCCACACCCCACCCACCACCACACCACCCCACCACCCACCCACACCCACCACCACACCCACACCCCACCCCACCCACACACCACCCCCACCACACACCCCACACCCACCACACCCACCACCCCACACCACCACACACCACCCCACCCCCACCACCCACACCCCACCCACACCCACACACCACCACCCACCCACACCCACCCCACCACACCCACCACCCCACACCCACACCACCCACACCACCACCCCACACCCACCACCCCACCCACCCACCACACCACACCACCCCACCCACCCACACCCACACCACCACCACCCACACCCACCACCACACCACCCACCCCCACCACACCACACCACCCCACACCCACACCACACCCCCACACCACACACACCACCCACCCCCACCCACCACCACACCACCACCCCACACCACCACCACCACACCACCCACACCACCCACCACACCACACACCACCCCACACCACCCACCACACACCACACCCACCACACACCCACCACACCCCCACCACACACCACCACCCACCCACACCCCACACACCACCCACCACACACCACACCCACCACCACACCACACCCCACCACACCACCACCCCACCCCACACCCCACCACCACACCACCCACACACCCACCACACCCCACACCCACCACCCCACACCACCACACCACCACACCACCACCCCACCCACACCCACACCACACCCCACCCACCACCCCACCACCCACACCACACACCACCACCCACACACACCCACCACACCCACCACCACCACCACACCACCCCACACCCCACCCCACACCACCACACCCCACCACACACCACCACACCCACACACCACCCACACACCACCCCCACCACCCACCCCACCACCACACCCACCACCACCCACACCCCCACACACACCACACCACCCACCCCACACCACACCCACCACCACACACCACCCCACACCCCACCACCACACCACCCACACCACACACCCCACCCACACCCACACCCACCCACCCACACACCACACCCCCACCCCACCACACCACCCACCCACACCACACCACACCCCACACCACACCCACCACCACCACACCACCCACACCCACACCACCACACCACCCACACCACCCCCCACCACCACCCACCACACCCACACACCCACACCCCACCACCCCACACCACACCCACACCACCACCCACACACCCCACCACCACCCCACACCACACCACACCACCACACCACCCCCACACACCCACACACCCCACCCACCACCACCCACACCCACCCCACACCACACCCACCACCCCACCACCACCCCACCACACCCCACACCACCACACCCACCCCACACCCACCACCACACCCCCCACACCACACACCACCCCACACCACCACACACCACACCCCACACACCCACACCACACCACCCACCACCCACCCCACCACACACCCACACCCCACACCACCCCCCACACCACACCACCACACACCCACCACCACCACACCCACACACCACACCACCACCCCACACACCACACCACACACCCACCCACACACCCACCACCACACACCCACCCCACACCACACCCACACACCACCCACACCACCACACACCACCCACACACCCCACCACACCACACCACCCACCACACACCACCACACACCCACCACCACCACACCACACCCCACACCACCCACACCACCACCACACCCACACCACCACCCCCACACACCACACCACACCCACACACACACCCCACCACCCCACACCACACCCACACACCACCACCCACCACCCCACACCACACACCCCACACCACACCACACCCCACACACCACCACCCCACCCACACCCACACCCACACCCCCACACCCACACCACACCCACCACCACACCACACCACCCCACACCACCCACACACCCCACACCACCACCCACCCACACCACCCACCACCCCACACCACCCACACCACCACCACACCCCACCACACCACACCCACACCCACACCACCCCCCACCACACCACCACCCACCACCACACCCACACCACACACACCCCCACCACCCACCACACACCCCACCACCACCCACACACCACACCACACCCACCACCCACACACCACCCACCACACACACCCACACCCACACCACCACCCCACACACCCCACCACACACCCCACCCACACACCCACCACACACCACACCACACCCACACCCACCACACACCACACACCCACCACACACCCCACCACCCACACCCACCACCACACCCACCCACACACACCACCACCACACCCACACCCCCACACCACCCACCACCACACCACCACACCACCCACACACCACCCACCACCCACCCACACACCACACCCACACCACACACCACACCCCCACACACCCACCACACCCACACCACCCACCACACACCACCCACACCACCCACCCACCACCACCCACACACCACACACCACCACACCCACCCACACCACACCACCACCCACACCACACCCACACCACACACACCACACCACCCCACCACACCACACCCCACCACCACACACCCCCACCACACCACACCCACACACCACCCACACACCCACCCACCACACCCACCACCACCCCACCCACACCACCCACACACACCACCCCACACCCACCCACCACCACACACCCCACACCCACCACACACCCACCACACCACCACCACCACACACCACACCCACCACCACCACACCACCACCCACACCCACCACACCACCCCACACCACCACACCACCACCCACCACACCACACCACCACCACCCACCACACACCACACCAACACACCACCCACCCACCACACCACACCCACACACCCACACCACACCCCACACCACCCCACCACACACCCACACCCCACACCACACCCACACACCACCACACCCACCCACCACACCACCCCACACACACCACCCACCCACCACACACCACCACCACACCCACACACCACACCCCACACACACCCACCACCACCCACACACCCCACCACACACCCACCACCACCCACACCACACCCACCACACCCACCACCACCCACACCACCACACCACACCACCACACACACCCACACCACCACCACACCACCCACCCCACACACACCACACACCACACCCACACCACCCCACACCACACCACCACCACACCCACACACACCCACCACACACACCACACACCACCACACCCACACCCACACACCACCCCACACCACACCACCACCCACACACACCACACCCCACACCCACCACCACCCACACCCCACACCACACCACACCACCCCACACACCACACACCACACCCACCACCCACACACCACCCACCACCACACCCCACCACACACCACACACCACCCACCACACCAACCACCACACCCACACACCCACCACCCACACACCCACCACCACCACACCACCCACCACACACCACCACACCACCACCACACCACCCACACCACCCACACCACCACCACACCACACCACACCCACACACCCACCCACCACCACACCCACACACCACCACCCACACCACCACACACCCACACCACCACCACCACACCATCTCACCACACCACCACACCCCACCACACCACACCACACCACCCCACACCACACCACACACCACCACCCACACACCACACCACACACCCACCACACCACCACCCACCACACCACACACCCACCACACCCACACACACCCACCACACCCCACACACCACACACCACCACCACACCACCCACACCACACCCCACACACCACCACCACACACCACACCCACCACACACACCACACCACCCACACCACCCACACACCACACCACCCACACCCACCACACCACCCACACCCACACACCCCACCACACCACACACACCACACCACCACACACCACACCACCCACACCACACCACCACACCCCCACACACACCACACCACACCACACCACACACCCACCCACACACCACACCCACACCCCACCACCCACCACACCCACCCCACACACCACACACACCCACACACCCACACCCACCACACACCACACACCACCACACCCCACCCACACACACACACCACCACACCACCACACCCACCCACCACACCCCACACCACACACCACACACCACACCCACCACACCACACCCACCACACCACCACACACCACACCACCACCCACACCACCCACCACACACCACCCACCACACCACCCACCCACACCACACCACCCACACCACCACACACACCCACCCACCCACACACACCACCCCACACCACACACACCCACCCACCCCACCACACACACCACACCACACCACCCACCACACCCCACCACACACCACCCACCACACCCCCACACCACACACCCACCCACACACCCCACCCACACCACACCACCCACACACCCCACACCCACCACACCACACACCACCCACCACCCACACCACACCCACACACACCCACCACCCACACCACCACCACACCACCCCACACCACACACACCCACCACCCCACACCACACACCACACCACCACACCCACACCACCCACACACCACACCACACCACCCACCACACCACACACACCCCACACCACCACCACACCACACACCCCCACCACCACCCACACCACCCACACCACACCACCACACCACCCACACACCACCACACACACCACACCCCACCCACACCACCACACCACCACACCCACCACACACACCCACCCACACACCCACCACACACCACCACCCACACACACCACCACACCCCACACCACACACCACCACACACCACCACCCACACACCCACACCCACACCACACCACCCACACCACACACCCCACCACACACCACACACCCACACCACCCACACACCACACCCACCACACCACACACCCACACCCACACACACCACACACCACACCCCACACACACACCACACCACACACCACACACCCCACCACCACACACCCACCACCACCACCCCACACCACACCCACACCACACCCACCACCCACACCACCACCACACCACACACCCACACCACACACACCCCACACCACACACCCCACACCACCCACCCACCACCCACACACCCACACCACACCCACACACCCACCACACCACACACCCCACCACACCACCCACCCACACCCCACCACACACCCACACCACACCACCACACACCCACCACACACCACACCACCCACACACCCACACCACCCCACACCACACCACACCACACCCACCACACACCCACCACACCACCACACCCCCACCACCACACCACACACCCACACACCCACACCCACCACACACCCACCACACCACCACCACCACACCACCCCACACACCACACCCCACCACCCACCCACCACCACACCACCACACCACACACCCACACCCACCACACACCCCCACCACACCACACCCCACACACACACCCACCACACACCCACACCCACCACCCACACCACCCACCACACCCCACACACCCACACCCACCACCACACACCACCCACACACACACCCACACCACCCCCACCCACACACCCACCACACACACCCACACCACACCCCCCCACACCACACACCACACCCCACCACCCACACACCACCACACCACCCACACCACCCCACACCCACCACCCACCCCCACACACCCCACCACCCACACACCACCCACCACACACACCCCCACCACACCCACCACACACCACCCACCCACACCCCACACCACACCACCCACACACACCCACCCACCCACCCCACACCACCCACACACACCACCCCACCACCACACCCACCACACACCCACACCACCCCACACCACACACCCCACACCACACACCCACACACCACCCACCCCACCACACACACCCACCACCCACCCCACACCACACCCACACCCACCCCACCACACACCCACCACACCACCCACACCCACCACACCCACCCACACCCACACACCACCCACCCCACCACCACACCCACACCCACACACCCCACCACACCCCCACCCCCCACCACCACACACACCCACCCACACCACCCACACACCACACCACCACCCACACCCACACACCACACCCACCACCCCACCCACACACCACCCCACACACACCACACCACCCACACCACCACCCACCACACCCCACACCACACCCACACCACCACCACCCACACACCACACCCACCCACACCCCCACACACCCACCACACCCACACACCCCACCCACCACCCACACACACCACCCACACCCCCACACCCACCACCACCACACACCCCCACCACCCACCACACACCACCCACCACACCCACCCCACCACACACCCACCACCCCCCACACCCACCACACCACACACCCACCCACACCCACCACACCCCACACACCACCCACCCACACACCACCACCCACACACACCCACCACACACCCACCACCCACCACACACCACCACACACCCCCCACCCACCCACACACCCACACCACCACCCCACACCACCCCCACCCAACCCCCACACACACCACCACCACACCCCACCACCACCACACCACCACACCACCCCACCACACCCACACCACACCCACCACCCCCCCACACCACACACCACCACCCACACCACCCACCACCCCACACCCACCACCCACCACACCCACACCACCACACCACCCCACACCCACCACACACCCACACCCACACCCACCACACCCACCACACCACACCCCACACCACCCACACCACCACACACCCACACCCACCACCCACACACCCACCACCACACCACACCCACCACACCACCCCCACCCACCACACCACCACACCCCACACACCACCACCCACCACCCCACCACCCACCACCACACCCACCCACACACCACCACCCACCCACACACCCACCCACACCCCCACCACCACCACACCACACCCCACACACCCACACCACCCACACCACCACACCACACACCCCCCACACCCACCACCACCACCCCCACACACCCACCCCACCACACCACCACCCACCACCACCCACACCACCCACACCACCACACCACACCCCACCACACCACACCACCACACCCACCCCACACCCACCACCCCCACACCCCACCACACCCACCACCACCCCACCCACACCACCCACACCACACCACCCACACACCACACCCACCACACCCACACCACACCACCCACACACACCACACCACCCACACACCACCCACCCCACACACCACCACCACACCCACCCCACACCACACCCACACCACCCACACACCACCCACACCACCCACACCACCACACCCACACCACCCACCACCCCACACCCACACCACACCCACCCCCACACACCACCACCACACCCCCACACCACCACCCCACACCCACACACCACACCACACCCCCACCACACACCACACCCACCACCACACCCACACCACACCCACCCACACACCACACACCCACCACCCCCCACCACACACCCACCACACCACCCACACACCACACCACCCCCACCCACCCACACACCACACACCCCACACCCCACACACACCCCACACCCACCACCCACACCACACACACCACCCACCCACACCCACCACACCACCACCCCCACACCCACACCACCACCCACACCACCCACACACCACACCACCACCCACACCACACCACACCACACCACCACCCACACCCCACACCACCACACCCACCACCCCACCCACACACCCACCCACACACCCACACCACACCACACCCCACCACACACCCACACACACCCACACCACACCACCCCACACCACCACACCACCACACCCCCACACCCACACCCCCACACCACACCACCCCCACCACACCCACCCCACACACCACACCCCACACCCACACCACCCCACCACCACACCACCACACACCACCACACACCCACCCACACCACCCACCACACCCACCCACACCACCACACCACCCACACACCCCACACCAACACACCCACCACCCCCACCAACCACACACCCCACCCACCCACCCCACCCCACCACCACACCCCCCCACACCACCCACCACCACACCACACCCCACACACCCACCCCACACCACACCACCCACACCCCACACCCCACACACCCACCCACACCCACCACCCACCACACCACCCACCCACACACCCACCCACCCACACCACCACCCACCCCACCACACAACCCACCCACCCCACACCCACCACACCCACACCCCCACACACCCACACCACCACCCACACCACACACCCCACACACCCACACCACCACCCCCACCCCACACCCACACCCACCCCCACCCCCACACCACCACCCACACACCCACCACACCCCCCCCCACACCCACACCCCCACACCCCACCACCACCACCCACCACCACACACCCCCACCCACACCACCCCACCCCACCACACCACACCACACCCCACCACACACCACCCCCCACCACCCCCACCCCACACACCACCCCCACCACACCACCCACCACACCCACAACCACACCACCCCACCCCACACCCCACACACCACCCACCCACCCACCACACCCCCACACCACACCCCCACACCACACCACCACCCACACCCACCACACCACCACCCACCACAACCCCACCACCCACCACACCCACCACCACCCCACACCACCACACCCCCCACCCCACCCACCACACCACACCACACCCCCACACACACCCCCACCACCCACCCACACACCCCCCACCCCACACACACCCACCCCCACCACCACACCACACACCCCCACCCACACCCACCCACCACACCCCCCACACACACCCCACCCCACACCACCCCACCACACCCACCCACACACCACACCCCACCACCACACACCCCACCCACACACCCCACCCACCCCACCCCCACCACACCACCCCCACCCCACACCCACACACACCCCACACACACCCACACCACCACCCACCCACACCACCCACACACCCACCACCAACCACCACACCCACACCCACCACCCCACCCCCACACCACCCCACCCACCACCCCACCCCACACACCCCACACCACCCACACACCCCACCACACCACCCACACACCCCACCACACACCCCCACACCACACCCACACCCCCACCACACCCACCACCACACACCCCACCCACCACCACACCACCCCACACACCACACACCCACCCCACCACACCACCCAACCACACCCCACACCCACCCCCACCACACCCACACCCCCACCCACCCACACACCACCCACACACCACCCACACACCACCACCCACCACACCCCCACCCACACCCACCACCCCACCCCACCACCACAACACCCCCACCACCCACCCACCACACCCCCACACCCACACCCCACACCCACCCCCACACCACCCCACCCACCCCACCACCCCCCACCCACACAACCCACCCCACCACCACCACCCACCCCACCACACCACCACACCACCCACCCCACCACCCCACCCACCACACCCCCCCACCCACACCACCCCACCACACCACCCACCCACCCCCACCACACACCCACCACCAACCACACCCCACCACCACCCACCACCCACACACCCCACCACCACACCCCCACCCCACCACACCACCCACCCCACCCCACACCCCACCCACCACACCCACCCACCACACACCACACCCACACCCACCCCCCACCACCCACACCCACCACCCACCACCACACCCACCCACCACCCCCACCCACCACCCCCCACCCACCACCACACCCCACCACACCCCCCCCACCCACACCCACCACCCACACCACCCACCCACACCCACCACCCACCCCCACCACCCCACACCACCACCCACCACCCACACCACACCACCCACACCCCCACCCCACCACACCCACCCACACCACCCCCCCCACACACCCACCCACACCCCACCACCACCCCACACACCACCCACCCACCCCACACACCACCCCACACACCACACCCACACCCACCACCCCACCACCACCCACACCCCCACACCCCACCACACCCCACACCCACCACCACACCCACCACACACACCACCCCACCACCCCACACCCCACCCCACCCCACCACCACCCCACCCACCACCACCACCCCACCACCCACACCACCACCACCCCACCCCCAACACCCACACCACCCACACCCACCACCACACACCCCCCCACACCACCCACCACCACACCCCCCCACCCACCACCACCCCACCACACACCCCACACCACCCCCCACCACACCCCCACCCCCACACACCCACCCACCCACCCCACCACACCCCACCCACCCACCACACCCACACCACCACCCACCCCCACACCACCCACACCCACCCCCACACCACCACCACCACCCCACACCCACCACACCCCACACCACCCACCCACCACCACCCCACACACCCACCACCCCACCCCACCCCCACACCACCCACACACACCCCACCACCCACACCACCCCACCCACCCCACACCCACCACCCCACACCACCACACCCCCCCCACACACCACCCCCACCACCACACCCACCACCCCACACACCCACCACCCCACCACACCCCCACCACACCCCCACCACCCCCACCCACCCACACCCACCACCCCACCACACCCACCCCACACCACCACCACACCCACACCACCCCCACCACACACCCCACACCCACCACCCCACCCACCCCCCCCACACCCCACCCACCCACACCCACCACCACACCCCCACCCACCCACACCCCACCACCCACCCACACCACCCCCCACCCACCACCCCCACCAACCACCCACCCACACCCCACACCACACCCCACCCACCACCACACCCCACCCACCAACACACCCCCCACCCACGCACACCAAAACAACACCACCACCCAACACCCCCAACACACACACCACACCCAAATCCACCACACCCCCACACTACAACCACACACACCACCACACCACAACCTCTCCACACCCAATCTAACACCACCAACACAACACACACCTCACAAACCCCACCCACCACACACACACCCCACCACCACCCACACCTAACCCCACCCAACAACAACCCACTCAACAAAACACCATCCACACCACACACAACCACCCCAACACACCCACACACCAACGCACACACACCCCACCCCCACACACACACCACCCCACCCACCACACCACACACCAACCACCACCACCACCCCACACAAACAACCCCACACACCCCACAACCCACCCACCCAACTCCACCAACACCCCCACCACTACCACACACCACACACACACCTCTCCCCACGTGCAACACTCAACCCAACCTAACACCAACCCACACCCTGCTACCAAGCAACTACACTCCAC
>JBAMIH010000273.1:0-36282 GCA_038501795.1 Pseudopleuronectes americanus
GGGGGGGGTGGGGTGGGGGGGGTGGGGTGGGGGGGGTGGTGAGGGGGGGGGTGTGGGGGTGGGGGTGGGGCGGGGGTAGGGGGGAGGGGGGGGGTGGGGGTGGTAGGGGGGTGTGGGGGGGCGGAGGGGCGGGGGGGAGGTTGGGGGGGGGGGGGGGGGGGGGGGGGGTGGGGGGGTGGGGGGGGGGGGGGGGGGGTGGAGGGGGGAGGGTGGGGTGAGGGGGTGGGGGGGGGGGGGGGGGGAGGGGTGGGGGGGTGGGGGAGTGGGGGTGGGGGGGGGGGGGGGGGGGGGTGGGGGGGATGGGGGGGGGGGGGGGGGGAGGGGGTGGGGGGGTGGGGGGGGGGGGGGGTGGGGGGGGGAGGGGTGGGGATGGGTGGGGGGGGAGGGGGTGGTAGGGGAGGGGGGTGGGGGGGGAGTGGGTGGGGGGGGGGGGGGGGGGGGGGGGGGGGGTGGGGGGGGTGGGGGGGGGAGGGGGTTGGTGGGGGGGGGGGGTGGGTGGGGGGGGGGGGGGTGGGGGGGTTGAGTGGCTGGGGGAGGGTCTGTTTCGCTGTTCTATTGTTTTGTTATGTGTTTGTCTATTTTTTGTCCTTTGTATCTTACTTTTTTTTTTTTCACTTTGTATATTTCCATTTTTGTGTCACTGCTGTTTTGCTTTTTTTTTTTTTTTTCTCATTTGTCAAGTTGTTCTTTGTATTTCTGCCTCGCTTACTTGTTTAATTTTAACTCTATTCTTTATATATTGTTTAACGTTTGATTGTATATTCGTTTTTGATTTGATTCTGTTCTAGTTGGTCATTTTGTAAATTGATTTCTTGACGAGTTAATTAAAAAGACAGTTTCTCTCATGTCTGCTTGATAAGAACCTGTTGATGTAGCGTGAAACAGGGAACGAGTGTTATTTAGTAACTTTAAATGTTGTCAAAGGTCATAAGGAATAACACATTTATCCTCTTTCTTGTTTTAAATTCTTATATCCGCTCGATGTGAAGCTGCAGCTCGACTGAGCGTAAACACTGAGTTTTACACTTCAATGCTTTTGGTCTTTTCATGGGATTTGTTGACAACAGAAAAGATGTCAGACTTTCCAACGAGGTATAAAAGACGATAAATCTGTGATGTAACATTCAGGTGATTTGTCCGACTGCACTTTTGATCCCTGAATTCTTCCAGGATCTAAAGTTCTGTGATCTATGAATCGAAGGCCTTAAGCTCTGAATTCACCTTCACGACCACTCGCACCTTTTCAATTAAAACCTGCCGGTGGCTGAGTTTTCACCGGTGGAACATTTCAACCGACGACTCCATCGTTTTTTCTTTCTTGGTGTTTTACCTTCTGTTTGGTGCAAATGAAGGAGATTCACCTCAGAGGGTTGGAACACAAAGCTCGGGACACGTCTCACAACAGGACACAGGTTCAGTTTATTTAGAGTCGAGTTCAGCAGCTTGTTGATCGAGTACGAAAAAAAGTCAGAGATACAAAAGTTCTGCGGCTACAAAATGAGACTCAGACAAAGTACAGGTTTTTTTTTATCAAAGAGAGAAAGTCGTGTCTTTACAGATCAGATTCAAAATCAATAATTTAAATACATCACAACAAAAGGAATCTTTAAAACCAGAGAATACTCGAAACATTTAAAAACATTAAATATCACAGAGAACAAATGAGTCTCATTCCAAAATGAGACAGTTTCCATCTGACTGGACAAACAAATTCATGAATTATTAATAATTAAGACTTTTTTCTTTACGAGAACTTTAATGAAACGGCTAAGAATTTATCTCCAGTTTGGATTTGTAGCATTTTGGAATGAAGTCATTTAAAAAAAAGAAGAAGTAAGTGTTGACCTTTGACATTGCACGTGACCCTAAGTGGAGAACAGGTTGAGTCTGAAACACAGAGTTGATAAAAGCAAAGTAGTGAATTCATCGGGATCGACAGAGAAACAAAAAGCTAAATCAGTGCTTGAGAATCTTTACATAAAAATAAAGAACAGTGAAGAACCGACGATATTCTTATGTTTAACCCAATCTGAGGTAAATAACTCACATACCTGCAGATCATACAAAGTTGTTCGTCTTACTCGGCCGTAAGAAACACACACACACACACAAACACACAATCAATACTGTTCCCGCTAAAGGAGAAAACCAAATAATACAGGTAGCGACAGAAAGTTGAGCTTTGTTGCTCCACGGCAGCGTCTTTGGTTTTTCTATCTAAAGATCGTGAGTGAAAGAATCTCAGAGTTTCACCCGGAGGCTGAGACACAAAGATTCTTATCGAGGGAACAAAAGAATTAAAGGACAAATAGTTTGGGTCGAGTTGAACTCTGCTTATTTTAACCTTAAAAACTAGTTTTAGCGAAACTAGTGGATTATTAGAATTTTCCCTTTTTGGAGGCTGTTTTAAAAGTATTATGGAAAGTCCAGTTCATTTAAACGAGTAAGAGCTACATGATGATTTATTTACAGGCACTTACAGGAATTCACTTCTAAGAAAAAGAAACGCTTACTCGATTATAACAGATCCTGAATCTGTTTTTGTGGCTGAACAACAAAGTTCTGTCAGATGAAAACACTGCAACGGCCTCGAGCTCTGGAGATTCTGTCATTTCAGTGTTTCATCTGTGACAATGTGGTAAAGAGGAAAAACTCAGTTCAGCCACCGGTGACTGTTTAAGCTCCAATCACACGTGTCACCTCTGATCCTGGAGGTCACAGGTTCGATTCCTGATTGCTACAGGTTCTGTTTCCTCCCTCATCAGAGACTCACAGGTAGAAACGTGTCCTTCTGTCGGGACACTGGGATGAAATACGAGTCTCCTGTCGGTGCAGCTTCTCTCAGCCTGAAGACAAAAGGGAAAAACAAAGATTAACAATACAAACTATTAGCACAAACTTATTGGGAATACTCATTAAAGTTTGAAGTCATAGTAAAGTAAGTTTTAAATTAGAATCATCGCTCGTCTGCCTCCAACAACCGATCAAATCTTTTTTATTCCAGATTCATGAGGATCTTTTACCTGTGGAATTTAATCAGCTAAGAAATTCCCTAAAAACAGACAACATAAAAAGTTGAGGAAGTCAAAAGTTTAATGAGTTCACTTTCAACTTTAAACCCAAACTGAGTTCATCATCTTTGAGTCCAACTTGATGTTTGGACCCTGGAGCTGATCTCAAGACATCACGCAGAAGAAAAACACAAACATACTTTGTTTGGCTACGAAAATCAAATTCATCCTCGAGTACAAATGAGTGTTTGTATAAAATCTAAAGAAAGTTGTTCTTGAGATTCATTCAAGAGAAAAAGACTGACAACTAATCTGAAAACTAAAGATAAACTACAGCCACTGGCAGGAAGGAACATGTTTATCAAATCAAACTTGTTGCCATGGAAATACAGGACAAAATAAATCAATGAAATCCAAACTATAAGAACACCACCTGATTGATATGATGTCTCAGGGAGATTGAAATATAATATAAACTAGCTCCTTCCACATTAACTGGTTTACAGTGATGGTGGAGCTTCTTCTTACCAAGCGGTAGCAGCTGGTCGGTGGTCACTAGTCGTGTGGGGGGGCGTCGGGGCAGGGCTCGCTGTGTCTGTACGCCATGATGAAGAACGACGACTGGTGCCACCAGTAAAACATCAGCACCAGCAGCATGTGCCACACCTGGTGACTGGAGCCCACGTAGTTCAGCTGACCTGCAGAAACAAACCAGTCAAATCCAAGCACAGGGTTTAGAACATATGATGAGAGAGAGAGAGAGAGAGAGGAGGGAGATGGTTCATGTCTTTGTCCCACAACTTCTAATTTAACGTTTATCTCTTGTCCTGAACTTTTCCTCAAGAGGACAATAAAGACTAACATCTTTACTCAAAGATTAAAAGTATTAATTTGGATATGTAAGGAAGAAATCGTCCTTCATGAACATTTTATTATATATTCAGGGTGATGATTTTAATGTGTGTTATTATTGTAAAAGGTTTAATGATCCGAAAACATTTCTTTTCTCACATTCAGTCCATTTTCAGCTCTTTTCAGATGCTAACGCTTAAGAGCGACTTATTAAAGAACATGAAACTTATTAACAAACACTATTAATCAGGTTTAAACCACAACAGAGGACATGAAGAAGCCGTCTCACCTGGGAAGTAGCGTTCAGGAACTTTAGAGACGTAGAAAATTAGAGCCAACGCTGCGAGGAAGTACATCCCCAGGACACGAGGGATGAACGCCTGAGGGAAGAGAATATCCATTTAACTGATGTCTGAACAAACCTTCATCAACGTGTCTCTGCTAAATGAGACGTTAATAAGGACACAGTGGTTTCACTGGGACCACAGACTGACCTGGACCAGTTCGGAGGAGAAGCCCCCGGTGATGCAGATCCAGTGGACGGTGGGGATGAGGCCGTATCCGGCCACCGAGCAGAAGACCAGCGAGCGCAGCTGCTTCCACTGCTTGCTGAGGTAGTGAGGATGAATCTGAGCAAAGAACACGGCCAGGATCATGGCCAGGACCGTCAGCAGGTACACCTGCCGCCAGTACTGCAGGGACGGGGGGGGGTCAGAGGTCAGAGCACTGCACCTTTTAATGAACATTTTCATTATTACTGACAAATAATCATGAATCTAAATAATTATATATTTGTTGTAAACCAGAAAACTGTTCAATAATAATAAAACTAAATCATTAATTATCACAATAGCATTTTAATGAGCAGTAATATCACAAAGGTTCAACAGATCGATATGTTTATACACAATGTGAGAATAGAGGAGGTTTAACACATTGATCCTATTATTGTCATTTAGAAACTTTTTAAACGACAAGCTTCACTCTGGAGCAAAAATCTGTCTTTAAATGAAAATAAATATGAATGTGATATTTATCATGATAATTATCGATATCGACTGATATGAACATTTTATTATAAAATCTCCCGGACGATTATTATTATAATTATTATTATAAGAATTATTACAAAACCTGGTGGAAGGAAAGAACTGGTTTATTATGATTAATTTGTGGATCTTGTTGAATGATCAGATATATTTAGTGGACTGATATTTCTGACTGTGGTGAATTTAAAGCCTCAGATACGAGCTTCAGAGAACCGGTCGTGTGTGGAGGTTTATTTTAGATTCACAGACACGTGATGGTGTAAGAAACACTGAAGATTTGAGCATCATCTAAACTCAAACTATCCAGTTTCAGTTGAGATCTTACGTATAAAAAATATAAAAGCAATTGTCCGATCTGCACGTGATATTTTAAACTCATATAAGTAAGAGTGTAAAGTCTGAGCAGCTTTGTCTCGGTCCCTTCTGGACACTTCTGTGGATGTCGGCCTCCGTCCAGTCACACGTCCTCATGTGTTGAGTCCTGCTGAATTTCACAGTGAATAAATTTGCACCAGGAACAAGGCCCCCCCCCCGCTCGGCCGCAGCCAAATCTTCTGACGCTCCTGAACAGACACCGAGTCCTCTGCTCCAGATCTGCAGCTTCACCAAAAAGACGAATGAGACGGAGAGTTTGACTAAATATAAAAAAAAAGCAGGTTTCCTTCTGGGACTTGGCTTTGAGGCAGGACTGGAGCCGCCCAGCAGCGGAGCCCTAGTCTTGGCAGGGGGGGACGGGTGGGTGGGGGTGGGGGGTGTGGGGGGGGGGCCTTTTCGCTGAGACGGCTCCCAGACTTGCGAACGTCATATGGTGGAGAACAGGAGTGACGGAGCCATCTGGTTTGAGCTGCAGCAGATTTCAGCTGCGTTCTGGGGGCAAAATAACTCGGCGCTTTCCAACATGCGGGGGACAGCGAGCGGAAAGCGGAGCGGCCGCCAAACACTTCAGGAGTAAAGAAAAGGAGGAAGATGGTGGGCGGCTGGAATGAGGAGCTGAAACTGGCTTGTGTCGTCGGAGGCTGGTTTCCAAACGGCGAAGGTGTCGCTCTGCTGCTGATTCACCGGGAACAAGGAGTCAATCAGCTTTATTCAATTACTGCTGCTCGGAGAGACGAGGACGTGGAGACGTCTCCGGGGGGGAACCTGGCTAAATGTTAAAGTCTGTGTCGAGTTCTTTGTCTCTTACACACAGGTTGTGTGTCGGATTTACTGGGAGATGCAGGTTTTGTTAATTTGTGTTCGTCTTGTAATCTCAGGAAGAGATGATCAAGATTTATCACATTTACATGGAAATTAAATACGGTATATATATCCTTGTATCTTCAATATGCAGTTTAACAGTAAAATAATGATTTCAGCAGCGAATCGTACAGGATATAATATTAATTTGTCATTTATATATCTTATTAAGTTTGTTTTAACTTTGAAAATGTAAAGATTCTCATCACAGGTTCCACTCACAGTCAGGTTCTCTCAGCTGACTTCAAATCACATAATCCATGTTTCGTTTTAACAGGGTTATATTAACCCTAACCCTTAATATTACAGGAAAAATCTGTATTAAATCTGATTATTATGGTTCAGCAAATGTGTGTGATAAGAAATCTTTGCATTATTTGATCAGTTTGACTTTTTAAATCCTATTTAACTCTTATTTACTCCAACTTATTTTCCTCATTCTCTTGTTGCCTGTCGTTGTTTTAATACCCAAGTGTATTCTGTGTAGTTCTAACAAGTGAGGACGGATCAGAGAAGTTCAGACCCGAACATGAACTCACGTTGTTACAGTAGAAGGTGTAGAAGACTCCGGGGACGTAGCAGCCCAAGATGCCGATGGAGACGCCGGCGTAATCCAGCGCCATCCAGCGGCGGCTGGTCTTCTCCGAGCGATGGCAGCAGAACAGGTGGTAACCCACCGAGCACAGCATACACAGCTGGGGAATAACAGGATGTGACATCACAGCAGCAAAAGGATGTGAAGTGTGAATGAAAATAAGAAGAATGTGATTCTCAACAAGACTCTGATCACAAGTGGACGGCTTCAAAAATCATCACATTTCTGTTTCACACAGATAATAATGAATGATTTATGATTTTTATGATGAAAACCGTGGAAATGAAACTGTGTCTCCGAAGATATGTGCTGTCGAAGTTTATACTTTTAAGGGGGAGTCAGTAATTGGACTGGTTGTATCTCCTTTAATCAGGGTCCTAGAGAAATGGTTCTTATTTTGTTTTGAAGCTCTGTTCCTGCTCCACATTTATTTTAACAACATCTTGTCCTCAGTATTAAAATAACAGCAAATTCATTTTTCAAGACTTCCAGAAAGTCAGATCTTTGGTGTTTGAGGCCTTGCTGAGTTATCATCACTTCACTAACAAATTAAAAAAGGTTGTTGAACAGCATTTAGAACCAAACAGATCAAATTAAAAACACTCATGTCCAAGTTATTTCTGTTCCCTGGGTTTGTCACGATATTAATAACCGGCCTCATTATGACACAGATCTGATCCAACCAGTTTGTTAACATATGAGAATAGTTGATGAAGGAGGGGCAGCATCTCTGTGCTCGTGTTTATAAAAGTCCATCGTACTGAGGGATCAGTTAACAACATATGGATTCAAACATGATCATGTGATATGAGCCCTGTAATCCTCAAACAGGTCCGACAACCAGGAACTAGTCACAATGAAGAAATGTGAGTATCGACGTGATGACAGATGTTAGGAGGAGAACTTGGTCCTGTACCTGGAAGCAGAAGAGCTCGATGGAGTAGATGACGTAATCCTCCTTGGAGGCGCCGAAGCCGGGCAGCACGGACGCCATGTTGTACACCCCGAGGAAGAAGAAGAGCAGGAAGCCAAACAGATGGCTCCAGATATTCACCGTCTCATTGGACAGAATGAAGATGCTGCACATGGGATCGAGAAACAGGATTTATCAGAATCAGACAAATCACATAAAATCATCTCTTACCTACAGACTGAGATCAGTGATTTCAGCAGCACAGACCATAATATTTAAAGTGACACATCTTCATGCTGTATGAACATGAACAGAGTCAAACCCTCAACTCTGACAGAAGCTACGAATAAAAACTATTTAATAATTTAGATGCTATTTGTGATTGTTTCATTAACACAAAGTAAATCAATCTAAGTCATTGATAAACATTTGTATTATGAATATTAATCTATTTAGTTAGTATTTGATCAAACTCATATGGCAAAGAAATGCAATTGAAGCTTGATTTTTAACAGTTTAACTGTAAAACGTTATTATAAATAAATATAAATATAGGAGCTCTACTTAAATAAATAATAAAAGGAACCTGCTATAAGTGCAGAAAGAAAGACATGTTTAGTTTTCCCACACGTCTGTTATATAATCAACTTCCTCTTCTGTTAGAAACATGTTCTGCAGGTTTTAGTTTGTTCTGAGAGAAGGAAACTAAAAAAACTAAATAAATCCCAGCATGAAATCAACTTCTCAAATTCTCTCCTGTGATGTTACAATGCAGAGTCAATGGAGCTCGTTCACCTCTTGATGCAGAGCCTGGAGGGCAGGTACGCTCTGTATCCATCTGTGATGTACGGGTTCTCCCTCAGGAACACCGGGATCTGCTCGTAGGTGTACAGCCGGATTCCCCGGGGCACCAGAACCGGCCAGTACTGGTAACCTCCCAGCTCGATGTAGTGCCCCGTCTGGGCGTTCTTCTGGAGCTTCTGAGGCATGACTGGGCCCTGAGCAGGCGTCTGACCTGGAGATGAGGAGACAGATCAACTCTGAGACTGGTGCTGATACAAGCTGGTCAGAAGAACCAGTGGAACGAGGTTTACTGTCCATTCGAAGCAGGAACCAGTGAACACACATAAATTGTAAAATAATCAGTTTCTCAAACCGCGAGAGGACTTCCTCAAATGTCGTGATTTGGCCACAAACCACAGATGTTGACTTTACTGTTATTAGAGGAGCAAAGAAACCGGAAGATGTGTATATATATAAAAATAACAGCTAACATCAGAGTTATTACTTTATTTCATTTTAAAGTATCTTAACTGTTGGTGATTTAATTTAATTTTCAATTTAGTACTTGATTACGGAGTCAATTAATCGATTATTTGTAGTCATTAGTATTCTAAAGGTGCAGCCACTTGCATGTTGGAGGAAAAGGCCAGACTCCGTTCAGAAACTTGTTTATTTGAGTTTTAATCAATACAAAACAAAAGTATTTATTTAATAAGTCTTATTTTCATAAGTTTTATTACCAAAACACCTGTTGCTCCAATCGGCACCAAATAGAAACTTCAAGTGTTTGGATGGACTCGTGGAAAACCAGAGTTCACTCGCTAATTGTCGCTAATCTTGTGTTAACCTGCACATTAGAGGCGGCGGAGACTGGATCAGATATTATGAGTTGACATCTTGTTGACGTGACGCGTTTGCCCCAGAGTCTCTAGTTGTAAGCCGATTAAAGCCAAAGTGGGAGTTGAACCAGGAACCATTTTAATTTGGGTCGCCTCTTACACATATCACTGTCGCTGACCCGGTTCATCTTAAAACTGCAGATTTATCAACGAGGTCTGGAAACAAAAGTGGCTCGAGTCTGATGCGGGTCGGGCTAACGATGCTACATGCTAACACACGTTTAGAAGCCAATACATTATAAACAAACTCACCTTTTAATTCTCTCTTCGCTCAGTTAGCGACATGTTGATGTTGTTGATCCGCGTCGCGCGTCTGAAATCACGAATTCACGCTAATTCAGAATCAACGCGACGTTTTTACAACTTTCAGCTGGAGCATCTTCCAAATCACCAGTGACGTCATCAGCCATGGACCGTGCACAGAGTGCCCGAGGAGCGCCTGAGTAAAAAGAAAACAGCAACAGCAGCAGATTCTGGGAAGCTGATCAGAACTAATAGATAATCAATACATGAAATATTTATATAAAGTCAGCTGGGCAGAGCTGATGAAGACCATGATGAAGACGAATGATCCGGACAGATTGTAAGCGAGTATTGAGCCGTGGAGCCTAAATACTTCTGCTGTTATTACATTTAATTCAATATTTCATCATCTCAAACTTTCAGAAAAACAGCAAAATACAATAATTCTATCTCTATCCTATATTTAGCATGCCACACAGTTTAAAGTGAAGAAGAGCATATTCACAACATTCTCTAAAGTAATTTATGTTACCTTAAAGACATTGAGGCTTAGTATTTTCATATGTTACATTCAAAAACTTGCTTTACAGCCATTTGTATTCTATTGCTTTACTCATTACTTTATGCTTTAAGCTCATTGATATAATAGAACTGACTGACATGAACTGAGGGTGTTGTATTTGTTCGATTCTGACAGATTTATCATAAGAAAGGGTGTGTATTTATGTTTACATTTAAAAATACTTATGTTTTCCTAATTCAAGTTCTATGTATTTGGTTGTATTCATTTTAATATACATATATATAATTATGTACTATAAAATGTATGGTTAAACTGTAAATTATCAAACCTCAGTTACATGTCTTTGTCATAAGGGTTTGAAAACCACATCTTTATTGATATTGCAAACTGTTTTACATCCTAACAGGCTCTAATATTTACACATCTCACCCTCAGACCACAGCAGTTTGTTTTGGTACAATTTGGGGACCCTGAAATGTCACATGACAGATACAGCCCAGCCCTGGATGCGTGCTGCTGTTTGCAGGTGAGGCCTGTGGTCCCTGTCGGTCGCTGGCTGCAGCTCTCCTCCTCCTCCTCTCCTCCTCTCCTCCTCCTCTCCTCCTCTTCTCCTCCTCTCCTCCTCTCCTCCTCCTCTCCTCCTCTTCTCCTCCTCCCCTCCTCCTCCTGCCTGTCCTCCTGCTGTGCGACTGTGTTACATCCTCCTGTCGCTGCCTGTCACCAGGGATCCTCGTCAGACTCCGGCTCTCCACTGAGCTCTCAGGTGTGAGAGACGCTGGAGGATTCCCTCAGGAGCCGAGTCACACTCTCTCGTCTCTCTGCTGTTTACACCCGTCTTTAATTGCCTCATTCTCGAGTGGAAGTGGCTTCTTCATTATCACTTCTAATGCACCTCTCAGCACATCCACTGTGGCAAAGTGTCAGCTGCCAAGTTAAGAGAGTAACTCGTGCACGGAAAGGGCGAACAGCTAGAAATCCCCTGCTGCTGCAGCGCTGTGCAAGTTATTAATTGATTATGTGGGTTTAGAGTTGGCAGTCATTTACTATAAATTATTTTTTTTAACAGGAAAACATTGAAACACGCAACAACACAGAGAGGCAGATTTACAGGTTGTCTTTTACTTTAGTTTATTTCCTCTTGATTTTTTGAATAAGGCAAATATTTAATAATGTTCAAAAGAAAAGTCCAAAGCTTGGTTTTCTTCCGTATGACATTTATTTATAGTAACAAGGACATAAAACCCAGAGTTAATGAAAGTGAGTTTGTTGAGTCAATTAGGCTCTCAATGAAAAATCAATTAGAACAACACGTGGTGTCATGTTGATGTGAGATGTTTCCTGGACGAGGGATCTGACCCTGGACCAGCAGACTTGTGTTAGAGGAGCTCCTCTCTCCTGCTCTGTGCTCTCTGGACTCTGACGGAGGTTTTTCATCGTCTCCCCCCCCCACCACCACCACCACCTTCTTCCTGACTCCTCCCTGATTCACTGTGACAATCTGTCCTCAGCCCTTTGGTTGAATCTTTTGTCTTTGATTGCTGTCCTCCATTTTTCTGTCGGACTTAACGTGGAGAAATGTTCCTCGGTGTAATGGCGGCGTGTAATGGAACATGAAATTAAAGCCCAGCTACTTATACCCTGAATGTTTCCTATGAAAGCAGAGTGTGATTTGTGTATCGGACGTTTCATCAGTGTTGAAATATCACATTTGTGATGATTATTGCAGTAAGTGAGTGTTTCGTATTTCCCTTCACAGAGCCCTGACTGTGGATGCGTACGAGTATGAAATGTGCCATAAAAAGACGCCGCATTACATCTTAATTGAAGCTGCCTACTCCGTCTTGGCAAGTCCTTCCAAAGCAGGCGCTGTTAGACTGGTTCAAATAGAGACAGACAGGCCCCGGGGCCGCCGGCGTCCTTTGGGATTGTCAGGGTCATCAATGAAGCAGCGAGCTCCAGTGGTGAGCTCCTCTCTGGCTGCCGCCCTGCGTTCACTGGCACATTACGTTATGGTAAACACGTTAGATCCTACACTACATGTTAAACACATGCTAAATTGACTATGAGTTACTGCACAGAGGAGGAGTTAACAACGCGTGACACAATTCCCGCCGCGTGCTCGCTTCCTTTCGGCGCCACCTGCCCCCCCACGTGGAAAACACTGCGGCTAAAACCTTGAATTTAAAGGCTAAAATCTGTATTTTCCTCTCAAACCCTGGACACAAAGCTCACAGGCTTCGATGCAGGCCCCGCCAAATGTGAGCTCGCCTGCCGTGCCAAGACGAGACAGGCCCTTTGCGAAGCTAACACGGCCTCGCGGCGGCTTGTGCTCGTCAGCGGCCGGCTGGTCTCATTGGCTTTATTTATAGTCGGCGCCACAAGACATCTGCTGGAGACGGGACTCTGTCCTCTGTGTCCACACAGCACCGCACAGAGGGAGCTTGTCAATGTTTTTTTCGAAGGCAAAGTGTTTTGCGAGGACCCCGGTCAGAGAGAGGGCGGCGGCGGCGGCGGCCTCCTCTAATAGGACGGGTGTCCCCTCCGATCGCTTCCTCTGCAGCTCTGATTAACGCCACCGGAAGACAGAGGGAGGTTTCACAGTTTGTCGTGTCCTGTGCGTTCGCCGATGTTTACTCGATCTGAGAGCTGTTGTTTGTTTGGTGTCTTCAGTCTGGTCGTCACTATTTCGGGAGGCTGACACTTGGATGCACCCCCCCTCACCCTCCCTCCCCTCCGTGTCACACAGAGTTTCTCTTCCTCTCCCGTCCTCTTCACATCGAGGACGTCTGGACGTCTCGGGCCGACCGCGCTTCAGGCCTTGACACAAAGTGCCGGGGACAGCTCGCTGTTCTCTCCACAGACTCGGGGGGGGAAGTCAGACGGCCACATAGTGTGAAAATACTCTGTGGACGTGTTCCTGAAAAGAAGCAACCTGAGAAATCCTCCATTACAAACAGCCGCACTGCAGGAGGCCATCTGGGGAATGGAGTATCTGTATTCATGCTCACACTGGAAGTACTGGTTTGGTGAATGAAGACATCCAATCAGTCGTGACTATGTTTAAACTGAGCATTAATATAAATATGTTAATGCTAAATGGGAATCAATTTCTTCAGATTACAACTTTAATGGAGCCCAGTTCGGCTCCCTGAGGAACTCCACCATTAAGTTCTCATCAGGCTCTGACGGCTCCTCCATGAAACAATGATGTCAGAATGTATAAAGTACAAAAACAGGTCAGTGTTTGTCACAGATTTCTGTCTTAAATCCTGATTTATAACTTTCATCCCATCGAATCATCAACGACTGAAGAAGAGCAGACCTGCGTTTAAAACAAACCACTTTAGCTTTTTAGCAAATGAAACTGACGTAGTAAAGTATGAGCAGGATTTTGCAGCTGCGTCCGGTTTCTATATACATGTTTATTTCTGTGGATGATAAGATGAATCTCCATAAACAACGAGACCTGATTCTATATAACTTCAATTTACCAGCATTGAGAAATTGGATATTTGCCTACATGCATTTTTCTCTGTCTGAGGAAAATCCTTTTCCCATTGAAAGTTTAGATTCAGTTTGCACTTGACAAGGACTTATTACTATATTAGTCTTTAATTATGGACTCTATACTCTTTACTTTAAGTACTTAACGGCAGTTTGGTGGTATTCCATATATAAGATAATATTATGCTTATTTTTGTGTGGTTGTAAATGAGCTGCTGATCTGCAACATAACACATTTACACTCAATATATGTATTTTCCATATCATCCAATAGTAAACAATTAAAATATGAACCAAGCTGATAAGAAAAATCAAATAAAGCGATATTAAACGACACACACACACACACACACACACAAAAAAAAAGTCCAAATGAAATTTGCATCAACAAATGTTCTAATGTCTGAATCTGTCCTCGGAGCATCTGGGCCACTGAGCTCTTTCTGGGAATGAAATGGTTTTGTTGCTTAGTCTCCTTGTACTTCTTTTTTTTTAATGGGAACTTTCAGCTGTGTAACAATATTGAAAAGCATTAGTCTTAATCTCCGAGCTTCCTTTTACTTTTTTATTTATTTATATATATATTTTTTTTAGTGGTAGAAGATACATCTGGTTCCCGGTCTTGTAATTCCTGCAGGGATTCCAAAGAAAAGCGAAAATACAATTTGTGTGTGTGTGAGTGTGTGTGTGTGTGTGTGTGGGTGTGTGTGTGTGAGTGTGTGTGTGTGTGTGTGTGCGTGTGGATTAAGGAGCTGGGTGGTTGTTTCAGGACATTTAGCTGCTGTTGGGAATGAGATTAATTTCCTCAAACAGAAACACGCTCCTGATGTGTTGCACTTTTGGCAGCTGGACAGAACTTGTCGGTTTAATCCCTGATGGATCAGAAGTGGTAAATCCATCCTCATCACTCAGACAAACTCTTTAAGCTTTCTGACACAAAGAGTATGGACGAGGGGTATTTTCTGATTTCAGGAACAAAACCAAAATAAGCCCTTTATTATTTTATTATAGAACTGAGTGCAGCTGCATATGCGGCGCTGCAGTTATCCTCTTCCTGCAGCGCTACACGGGACGCAGATTGAATTTCTAGAGTTTTACACAGAAGATTTGGATTAAAGAAAACGATGTAATTGTGTGTTTTCTGAAACAAAAAAAGGTTTTTATGATTGTTACTTGTTCTCCCCTCCCCCCCCACCCACCTGTGGTGAGAGCTCACCTGACCTGACCTGAGTCTGGGTCACGCTGGGCTGCAGCTCAGATCCTGAAGCAGCAGCTCTCTGACCTGATGGGACCCGAGACACAAACCACCTCAGGTCACGAGAATCACAGGAAACTGCCTCAGAAAACCTGAAGAGGGAGAGAAACTTCAAATGGTTTTCTGCAGCAGTTACTTAAAATTAAAGTAATTAAACTGTTTAAAAAAGAAAAATAAAATCTTAAATCCAGGTTGCAGCCATGAACGCACATTATCCCTCACATCCTAACTTGTGTTGTAATTTATGCAGGTTATTATAAAATTTAGGAAACTGATGATGTTACGGATAAATATTCATGAGTCAGAGATACTTAAAGAATAAGTAATAATACAATTTTAAGAGATTACTTTATTAGCACTTACTTGAATGATCTCGGGATGGAGCCGCTCAGAGGGCAAAGGTCACCTGAACAGTCCCTCCTCACCCCTTCATGCAGAATCAGGTACATTTACCCTGAAAAGGTCAAATCTAACAGATATGTATTCCTCCCCTCAGCTGTTTGACTCTAAAACAAGCTGTTTGTCAAGTTGATATTGCAAACACATAGTTTAGCAAAGGACTATCTGACTCTTTTTATCTTTATTTATCTTTTAATATAACATGTTTCATGATGGCTGCATTCTAGAAAATGCTGCAGATATTTCGAATGAGTGAAGAAGAGAGACTGAACCTGGATTTTCAAAATAAACATTATAATATTTAACTTTCCTGGATGTTAACGGCTGCTTGAATCTTAAACTTAATGATTCAGTTGTAAGTAAAGAAATAAAACCTCACAGACAGTGTTTCTTCATCTCATCCACTGAAAACATCTGATTTATTTTATATTTTCTGAATATAAATGTTTCTTGTGAACTTGTGGCTTCAGGGACTAACATCTAAAAAATACCTGAACTCGAGCTGCTGTTGGAAACGATCAGTGGTTTGTTGGGGACGAACATCAGGCTGCAGTTCGGGACTCGACCTGCGGAGGGCGCTCTGTACCCGCAGTGACAGCAGTGGAGGCCCGAACACGAGCTGCAGTGAACTGACGTGTCTCACGAGACAACGAGATGAAATGATAAATATCATCATTATCAGAATTTATATGTCAACATTCTTCTGCTCATTGGATCCAGTTCTTCACCTGCTAATTACTTGCTTTTATCTGCTTTCAACTTATAAATAAAATGTCTTTATACATAAAGCATTAGATAAAGCATTAGATAAATAAAATGTATTAGTCTTATTACAATTATTATACTAAATCCTTTCTTCATCATTCAAAATATTTTAAAATAATCAAAATAAAACTTTACATATTTTAAAAACATGATTTGGTTTGCACTTGTCATTTCTTTCTCCTTCTCTTGTATTTTTGAGTCAGATTGTGAAAGTATTAAGTAATTATGCTCAAATAATTGTAATTTTTCTATTACTTTAAATTCATTACTCTTTTTTATTATGATATTTTTGCTATTTATATTTTCATACAGCATTTTTTGGGGGCCTGAGAAAAGTAGAAATGAACTTAAACATTAAAGCGACATGTTCAGCACATTAAACCTCTCGGCCACACACATCACCTCCGTCCTCTGATATTAATGTGACTTATTATTTTATAATATAATAAAATAAAATGAGAGCGAAGCCGCTGAGACCCGTCCTCAGTTCCTCAGTGTGAATACACGTCGGCAGCGTTTAGCAGCTCAGTGACTCACAGTTGTTGCTTCTCGCTGTTTCACTGTGTGGCTGCAACAAAAGACTCACAACTGCACAGCGATGAGTTAGAGACGCGCCTGAGAGAGAGAGAGAGCGTCATGCCTCAGCTCCCGCGACAGACAGCAGGTGGCGCTATGGTATCTCTGTGTATGGGTTGTCCACAGATATGGGTTGTCCCCTGCATGAGACCCCTGGAAACTGGCTCCTGCATCAGGCCAATAATAAATAACACACCAATTGGGGGGACGCGTTTCCACCGGTATGATTTATTAAAAGTTAGTGCATTAGATCAGGGCGGTAATTGAAGCTCTGATTAAGGAAACGACAGGATTGGGGCCTCGGCGATGATAAAAAATGGATGGACACACACAAGCAGATAGATCCTGTTTGATAAATAATTCACACATTAAACCAAATTGTTCAGAGAAGCCTTTTTTACTGGTTTTGTTTTTTAAATTCTGACTCCCTGCTCCAGACCTGGGAGCCAGGAGGCCGCGGAGCCGCTGCTGCTCTGAGGGTCGTCATCATTGTCATCACATCCAGTATTAAGATGGATGCTGCCTGATCCCATCAAGATAATAGGTTTCATGTCTGCTAGCGCTGGAGGAGGAGGAGGGGGGGAGGCTGGTGGGACAGGTTGAGATGATCTGCTGATGATTTCTTTTGTTTCCTCTCACATCTCTGCAGGCATCCCGACCCCGCGAGGCCCCAGCACATGCTGCCACGCGGGGTTTGCCCTCATGTCAGTGCAGCATGAACCTCTCCGACTGGTCCAGGACTCGTCCTCAGGTCGGAGGCACGGGGGCTTTTTTTAAGGGTTTTTTGTTCAAAGCAGCAGGTCTGACTCTGTACTGGAGAGAGGAACACACACACACACATGCACGTACACACACACACACACACACACACACACACACAAACAGACACACACAGATACTGGGGTGGGTAGCCCTCCACCCGTCGCCCCAGGAGAGGTCACGCTGGATCTGTTTTCGGCACAAATTCATCCATCACTTCCACGTCTGACTGGGATTCTGTTCTTTACTCCAGGATGTGAACTACAACTAAACAACAAGAGCAATAAGGGAAACACAATAACTCCACTTTTATATTCCACGTCTTTCATATGTTTGTTTCTCTGCCCTGTTGTCAATCCATCCAATACGACAAATCACAGATCCCAGTTCTTAACCCTCGACTACAGAATGAGGAAAACTACCAAAACATAAACTTAAATATATTGTAGAAACCTCAGAGAGAGACACATGAGATGGATTCATCTCAGAGAAACAGAGCAGATCAACAAAATAACAATATTTACGAGACTCATGAGAACAGACAGAGTCTAACATAAAAGAAGAGGAGTGTAAATTAAGTGTTTATCCATAATAACATGTCTAACAGACAGAGGAGCAGTACTGACAGTTGTAACGATGGCAGTGTGGTCAGTGACAGAACATGTCAGTTGTTATAGTTCAAACAATCTGGTTGTATTAATAAGCCCACGATCCGCTGCCTCCATTGTTTCACTGCGACGTGGCTTCAGATTTTTAAACTGAACTGAATACGAAGATTGTAAAATGTTAGATATTAAATTTATACTTTTTTTTTACAGAGAAAAGGACAAAACCATAAGAAGGAGAGTGAGAGGTGCTCATCCTGCAGTCTGACCTCTTTAATGCGGTTCTGAATTATGATGCTCTGACCTGTAAGCATGGATTTAATGTTTGGCTGCAGTAGGAAGATTCACAGCTCCTGGTCCTATAAGCTGCCGGGGAAATATTAAACATTAAATATTAAACAGTGCATAATGTGCAGATTTACTGCTGGAACGTCTGAGTGTGAGCACAGAGCAAAGTTTAAAAATAGAAAATGATCTAAAGATTGTGCAGAAAGTTTCGGTGACACATTTTTCTTTCGTTTCTCTCCGAGACACTAACGAGATTTTAGTCTATTAATATTCATATATTAATCAAATCAAATGTTTACAGCTCACACTCACAAATCCTAATCGGCCTTATAGGGTTTAATGATCTGGACAAGTTGGGACTTCGTCTGTCTTTAACCCTCGAGTAGCGTGAGAAAAACTTCTAAAAGACCAACGTTACTTTATTCTACTCTTTTCTGTGGTTATTTTTTAATTTCTTATATTAATAAACTTGACTTTTTAAATCTTCATCGTCCTGCTTCGAGTAGAAACTCCTGTCAGCCAATCAAAAGCTCTGCTCACTCACTCTTCTGAAGTCTCATCTGTCCTTCGTCCTCCTCTTCGATGGACTTGTTTCTCAGTTTGCACCATGTGATCAGGGGTTTCTGGTCATGAGATCAAACAGCTCATGGAGCAGATGCATCCTCATCATCAGGTGAAGAACATCAGGTGAAGAACATCAGGTGAAGAACACCAGGTGAAGAACATCAGGTGGAGAACATCAGGTGGAGAACATCAGGTGAAGAACATCAGGTGGAGAACATCAGGTGGAGAACATCAGGTGGAGAACATCGGGTGGAGAACATCGGGTGAAGAACACCAGGTGAAGAACATCAGGTGAAGAACATCAGGTGGAGAACATCAGGTGGAGAACATCAGGTGAACAACATCAGGTGAACAACATCAGGTGAACAACATCAGATGAAGAACATCAGATGAAGAATATCAAGTGAAGAACATCAGGTGAAGAACACCAGATGAAGAACATCAGGTGAAGAACACCAGGTGAAGAACATCCGGTGAGGAAGACCATGAGATGAAGCTGAAAGCTGAAGATAGATCATTTAATTATATCACTTTAACGGGGTTATTGCAATTAGCTGTGATCTTCCTAATTGGCCAGGTTGTGCTTTTGATCTTCAAAGATTCTAAAGATTCAATCCTTCATCCAACTGATATAATCAATGTTTTTAAATGAATTAAGTTGGTTCAAATTTAATTAAACACAATTAATGATTTGAAAAAAACTTGTGTGTTGCCATTTGAAGGAATTTTTCTAAGTTGGTCCAACAATTTTCTGAAGGAGACGTGTTGAAATATTCAGCATTTAGCCGCCGCCGCCGCCGCCCGTCATCCGGTGACTCCTCGCCCACCCACACCCTGACGTGGGGTGAGGAGGGAGGGTGGAGGATGAGGGGGTGGGCAGGGCATGCTGGGGGAGTGGATCTCTCAAGGTCAAAGGCAGAGCGGCGAATTGGGGTGGAAGCAAACTAATGAGTTTTTCCGATGCGTCCCTGCCCCGGACCGGTGGCATCACCTCGCCGTCCTGTCAATCCACCTCACCCCCGTCCCCACCCACCCACCCGCCCTTCCCCCCCCCGCCCACCCGCCCACCCGTCTCATCCTTCTCTCTCTTCCCTCCTTCACTGCCGAGACCGAAAAAAACACAGAAAAAAAACCCCTGTTTATTTCCGAACAGGCCTCTTAATCTATTTGGACTTGGTGTAATAGGACATTTGCATGGCGAGCACAGCGAGGTGTCAGCGATAACCACGGGGTTGTGACATCCCCCCCGAAATATGCTGAGCTTTCGCTAACCTCTCATCAAACACGCTGATCTTTATGGACTGTATCATATTGTGCCGTAATGTGCTTTATTGTCCACAGAATAAGCTTTTCTTAAAGGTAATTGGAAAGCGGGAAATGGCCGCTATCGGCGGACTTTTTAAATACATTATTCCTGAAATGTGGCTTGTGTAATGACCCTGTCGGTGTAAAACGTGAGATTTATCTTGGCAGCAGAAATTGATCCATTTCACCTTTGTCTAATGGAAATTTTTATCAAGGATTATCTGTTTATGTAAATGAGCGTGGCCCCTGGAACGGAGGGGATAAAAGGGAGTCTGGAGGGGGGGAGCAGTTAATCTAGGGCCTCTTGACGTGTCAGTCTGGACATAATGCATACAGGCTTCATCTCTGTGGGGGTGGTGTGTGTGTGGTCCGCTCCTTCTATCTCTGTGAGAACCAGGTTGACTCGCAGACCTTCACCGTGAAAACGTGTGGGTCCCAAAACGCTGCTGCTTCGATTAAAACCGGTTCAGGGGAGGATGTGACCTTTACACAGCACATCTCGCCTCGCTGGGTTGATTCCCGTTTGTTTTCGTTCTGATTTTAGATGTTATCGCTGATTTTCAAGGCTTTGCACAACCGAACCTGTAAATATCAAGGATTCACTAGCTCCTGATGAGCCTGGGCGCCATCTTACATGAGCTGATAGCTGCCTTTTAGTCGTGCTGCTGCCTCATTGGTGAATAAAGGCTGTCGTGTTTTTGCATTATGACAAACCAGCCAAGTTTAGACGTCCTACATATGTTACTGCCTTTAAATCCAGTCTTAAAAATAGATATCGACCATTTTGCACCTTATTCAGATTTATTCTACAGATAGTTTACTTTGAGAAATAGGTTTATGGTTTTTAATGCAAGTTATATTGCATTAAAAACCAGTTATATTGCACAAGGGGGGGGTCGTCTGGTGACGCCGGCCGGCGGCCACTTAGACCAGGAGCTGTAAAGATTGACAAGGCCCCACTCACTTGTGTTTTCATTGCAGCCGACGCTTCTGATGTTTTATGGGAGATGCCTCGTCGTGGTGCTGGCGTCTCTGCCGCCGCTGACAGCCGGGCCACTGAGTTGAAATACAACCGGTTTGTGTGTGTGTCAAGGGGGGGGGATTCTCCACGGAGGGCAGCAAATGGAGCTTCACCGGGAGCCCGGCGGTTCCCTGGTGGCCCCCCGCTGTCATCTGCCATCCTGACAGGCAGACGGGGCTAAGTGACAGACACGCCAACGTGACCCGCTCCACCAGGGGGCGGCTGCCTCACCGTCTCAAACGCCACGATGTTCTCGGAGGCCAGAGGAGCAGGTCCGAGCCCCGGCTGTAACCTCAGCCACTGACCACAGAGTGACCACAGAGTGACCATGATGCATCACTGCAGCTCAGAGTTCAGCTGCAGCTGCTGTGCTGGAGACAGAGACGCTGGAATGCAGAGGATGATGTATGGACATCGAGCTCCAGGCTGCTGAACAGACAAAGACCTGGGATCAGTTTGAGCTCCCTGAAGGACCCCATGTTCTCCTCCATCTTCTCATTGATTGTTTGTTTGTTTGTCTGCAGGATTCTGGAAAAACTACAGCGTCAACAGAATCACTTTTCAACTCAATCACCCACAGGTTTGTTCAGACCTGCAGCTGCATCTAACAAATCTCTATTAATTCTAGATATAGATGATTAGTCAAGTGATGAAAATGGATTTGCAGCTATTGTGAAAATAGATTCTGTAATTTTTGAATTGTTTACATTTCCCCAGGGTGAGGACTTCCTGTTTCTTTCTGTATTATATCGTTTGAAAGGGATAAATTCTTGGTTTAAACTATTAATTGGACAAGAGGATGATGTCACCATGGGCTCTACTGTTATAGACCAAACAGCTGATTTATTAATCTGTAAAATAATCTGAAAGACGTCCCTGCAGCCTGAACCCTCAGGTGAGCACCTGTGTGTCAGTGTCTCTCAGCATCACGACCATCCAGCGGTGGGACGCATTCCAGATCTTCTGCTTCTGTAATCGCAGGAAAGTGCTTTTCCACTCAGCTCAGTCCTGGATCCGTCCCTGAGAGACACCAGTGGAGACCACTTCATCCCCCCCCCCGACACTTCTGGGACGTCTAACTTTGTCACTCACTCACAGCCCCCGGGGTCAGCCGTCAACTCCAGCATCTCACTGTGGTTCCCAGAACAGAACCAGAGCACCTACGGGACATCTAGAACCCTCAACTGGTCCCAGTTCCCTCCATACATGACGCCTGGTGGTGCACTGGGACCTCTGAGTAATTAAAAGGGGCCTTTAAACTGCATCCCCCCCCCCTCCAGGCATTAAAAATGGATCCTGTTGGCAGCAAATGGAGCATCTCCCCTGCTCGTCTGCCGCCATCTTGTCCGGTCCTCGAGGGCTGGAGGTCCGGACAGATGCTCCTGCAGGAAGCCAGGGAGATGTGCTCAGGCCTCAGGAGGACGTGGACGTCTGTGACCGGCTGGAGACTTTTAACAAAGACAAGATAATGTCCATGGGCATGATAATCTCAGAAGGAGCCAACTATCTATGAGTTAATGAATGTTTGATCTACTTTTCCATTTAAATATTATCTTTCAATGAACCTCGAGTAAAATTTGAAATAATCGAAGGCGTTTCCTGATCTTGAAATTGGAACTAAAGGGAACCAAAGATTGTTCCCTGAGGAACACCACCACAAAGATTTATAAAACTCTAATCACACCTATGTTTAGTTCTCACTGAATCCGTTGTGGCCGTCAGAGGTTCCCACCACCTTCCTTCTTCAGTGTCTTTATTGATCGACTGGGTTAAACCAGGAAGCCACAGAAGTGACGCGTGCTCCGTCTCCACCAATGAGGAGCAGCTGCTCGTGTCCTCGCTGCAGGAAGGCGTTCCAGATGAGCTCCGGCGTTCTCCCTCCACTCTTATTACATTACCATGAGCTCAGCAGTGAGGGCGCCGCTGCATCGTAGACACGGCTATTACTTTGAGAGCAGGGTGTCCGGCTCTGAGTGTGTGTGGAGGAGGAGGAGGAGGAGGAGGCCCCTGACTCCTTGCCCCTCCACCGCTATCTCTCCACACACACACACACTCCCTCTCTCTCTCCAGCCTCTCCCACCCGGTGTCAGAGCCTTCTCCTGTCAGTAATTTGTTGCTAATCAGCTGTCAGCTCAGAAGCGATGATGAGGTGATCATCGTGGGCGGTGGAAGGTAATGGCCTTAAAAGTCACAGAGTCAATGTCAATGGGATCACTCGGATTCAATCAGGGGCGGCCCGGTGAAGGATGGCGCCCGCTGACATTACCACTCATTTTGAGCCCAAGCATCTGGGCCCTAGTAAATAACCATCAGTGGGTGGGTCCGGGGGACAGGTCATTAGCCCTGAGGAAAATAAATATCTCCTCTCTTGTGAAGGCTGCAAGTCATTTAGCACAGACTAGGAAATTTCACTCTAGATTAAGTATGATGAGCCAATATCAGTCAGAGGAGAGGCCACACTGAGCCGGGGGCCCCTGATGAGACGCCGGGAAAATTTATACGCAGGCCTCGGCAAAATGTAATATGATTTTAAAGGCGAGGAAGAGTGTTGGCACAGGGCTGGAGGAAGAAGGGACGGCACCACTTGAAACTGGAGTTTGACTGATGAGGGGTTTTAAGAGCTGATCGCTGGAGCTTTCTGCTGATATTCTACATTTTAGAATTTGCCCAGTGGGAATAGTTGAGAGAGATTTATAGTCTCCTGTAGATTCAAGTTCTTGGACGAATGGGGAAACTTCTCAAAACACCAACTCTGGCTCACAGTTCTGGATTAAGTTCAAAATGAAAGGACAAAAAAAACAAACAGGTACATCCTTGCACTAAGATTAGAGCCACAGTAGAAAAGACATTATTCTAAAAGGAGGAGGCAAAGTCTGGCTGTTATGCAATAAATAGACAATATTATCATCATATAACTGAAAGACTTAAATTCTCATCTTCCTGTAGCTTCATCGTATGAACAGGACTAAAAGTACAGTCACCTGAGAGAAGCACACAGAAGCAAAAGGTTTCAAATCATCATCAAAGTTAAATTAATAAGCAAAAAGGGAAACTTAAATATTTAAACTACAAAAGTTACATAAACAAGTGCACGATTGTCCAAACTGACAAAACAACGTTCAGTAGCTCAGAGAACAAATCACAACAAACACACAGGTTTGAGCAGCTTTTCTTATTTGGATCTATAAGTTCCAATAATCCATAAACTGATTAACACATACCACATAACAACAGAGAGGATATATATATATATATTTGTAAAAGCACATTCGTGTTGATAATAGATGATAGATCTATAAGATCTGGTGGTTTTGACTTCCATTAATTTTCTGAACCTTCATGACCATTTCATACCTGAACCTGAACCGTAACTTTAACCAAAGTTTCAAAGAACTACACATTTCTGTTGAGATGAATGAGAGTTCCGGGGTTAATAAAACCAATCTGCTCTTGACTCTGCGATATAGAAAGATGGAATTAACCTCATACGCGTTATTAACAGAGGACGAGTGAAGGAGGATTTTTATCACGTGCTGTTCTGTTATATTTTGGAGCAGAGAAGAAGAGTAAGTTAAGCACACACTTCATCCAACTTGACTAATGCGAAGCCTCGATGATGCTCAAACGACCCTGGTGGTTTTGAACTGTCATCAATTCAATTAATAGGAGATGGCTCTGAATCCATTACAGCAAATATAATACAAACATTATCATATTAACCTGCAAATCTGGTCTAATTCTATCAACATAATTAATTCAACCCATTTGCAAAGTGCCGGCGACATGAATAATTAATATCAACTCTTAAATTTTAAATATTCATATTTGTTCATGTATCTCAATTGTGTGGGATTACCCCCGAGCTGTGCGACACGTGTGTGTGTGTGTGTCTGTGTGAGTGTGTGAGTGTGTGAGTGTGTGAGTGTGTAGGTCATAAACCCTGCCTCCTCCATGTTAGCGGATGGAACACGGGGCCAAACTAAAAAGTCAAATAGATGTTTGTCTAAGTTGATTTCTGACATTTAACTTAGTTCTTATCTCACTGACGTTTGGTGGAGTTCAGAAAACAGGTTAAAACGTGATGATTGACAGCTGAGACTGACTCCTGATTGGTCGAACGGGTGATTCGGTGACGCCTCAATACTCTTACTATTGTTGATGGTTAAGGACAATGTCTCACCTTGTTAAGCCCTATGAGAAGAACTGGGATTTGTGAATATGGGCTACACAGATAATAAATTGATTGATTGATTGATTGATTGGTTGATTGATTGATTGATTGATTGACTGGAAATGAATCAGGGACGTTCCTGGGGGCTACATGATTGGTCCCTAAAGGTCTTTTCAGACAGGACACAACAACACCCTGCTGCACTGTTAAAACTCACCACTGGCTTCACATCCAGATCCGCCAACTTTCTCTCTCTCTCCTCTCACCACCCCTCCATCCCTCCCTCCCTCACCTCCCGGGTCCATATATCTCCCCCTGTTCTCTCGCCTGACGCCCAACACTCAGCAACTCTTGGCGAGGCATCATTAGGTATAATGTACTACCCCCCCCACCCCCTCTCTCTCTCACAGGGATATTTTGGAATGGGGCGAGCGAGCTGACCTTATTGAAGGGCTCCGGCGACGCTGCCAACTCTCTCTCTCTCTCTCTCTCTCTCTCTCCCCCTCACACCAAACATGTGTTTGATGGTCACACGCGGCAACACAGTGATTTAGCTGCTAATGAAAATAACTCTTGTTATTGCCTTCGTTATGGACCAGCTTGGATTTGAAGAAGCTGCTTCACTCAGGTTCATTCATAACAATACACTGTAAATAAAGATGGACGACGTGAGTCCTCTTACTTTCCAACTGTCTAAAGAATGAAGACAAACTATCCTGAATACGGCTGCTGCCATTTTGAACTGGGCATGAGTCAATCTGATGTTTCAGCCAATTTCCATAACTTCAAATATGAGCCCTTGATGAAAACATCAACTATGTGAAACGCTAAACAAATTATTTACGATACAGATGTTTTAATTTGGTCCATGTCCATGTAAAACTGACCAATTCAAAAACATAACTAAAAAACCTTTGTTTGCGTCTTGTTAAAATGTCGATAAATAACTGGAACGCCTCCTATGGATTGATTTGGAGGGTGTGTAATGGTCATTTGTCAAATTATAACCAGTTACACAAACCAGTAACTCCATAGGCTTGTAGCTACAGACACAAACCAACTCCTTCATCAGCAGCTCCTGGTAAATCAGCTCAGCCGGACAGGTTTGGATATTTGGCTGCAACCATCTAACATCAACAATAAGATTTTTACTTTGCCACAGAAAGTTTGTGGAGCTGCTTAATAAACTGTTTCACTCTCATACTGCAGCCTCAGGTGGATGTGATTTATTCCTGTGGTTTGCACAAACAAACAAGGACCCTCCTCCCAGCACCCGTCACCCTGCTTCACCCGGCGACCCCCTGCCGTGTCCGGTGACAGAGGCAGGTGCTGGGTCCAGGTGGGCCTGCCACCGCACCAGGGATGATGTCATACCTCCACCACCGAGAAACCAGCTGCCACCAAACCCATAAAACACAGATCCTGACCGGGGGCTTTAAAAAGGCACACAGGAAGTCACGAGTTGATGGTTGTGGCAAAGAGAGAAAACTGGAGGGACCCAAGTTTGGATCTGACTCTGAGTGTGTGTGTGTGTGTGTGTGTGTGTGTGTGTGTGTGTGTGTGTGTGTGTGTGTGGCTGATGAACCCGGCCTGGAAGACGATCATTAGTGAGTCAAATACCAGCACAAATGGCCGCCCGCGATAATGGCTGACATTCATCTATGTCTGAGTCTCGTCCAACTCGCCGCTAAACGCTCACACAACCCGGGAGCTGACAAACAAAAAACAACAACAACAACTTTTGTGTAGAAAAGAGACAAAAATACGAACAATAGGGTCGAGGTTATTTTACCGTTCGAGGCTCGGTTACTTCACGTTTACCCTCCAATCACCGAGTGGCACAAGAAACACCAGCAGATGAGGACGTGTCCGGATTCAAGGGGCCGAGCTCTGAAAATAGATTTCACAAAAAACAGTTGTCTCACCACAGAATAATAAACTTGTGATGAGGCCGAGCGAGGGAAGGAAGTAAAAGCTTGTTGCGTAACATTTTAACACTCACCCACTTTGTGTGATCAATCAGGCGCCCGTGCACCGTCCATCCCTCTGCCCCCCCATCTGTTAGTGCAAGTGCTGTCCATATAACAATTTCGCCTGCTTTTTATTGACTCATCCTCTGAGCCTCGGAAAAAAGGGCCTCCATCACAATTATCATTTTTTATGAATACATTTTCATGAATATATTAGCGTCCTCGCCGCCACCCACCACGCAGACACATACACATTTGGCGGAGTGTTGTTTTCTCACAGTTAATCAGTGGCCAGATAAATCAGAGGCCATATTTGCCGTCCATCTGCTGGGAAGGTGCAGTGGACTCCAGACGCCATTCAAACAGGACAATAACAGGAAGTGGAGAGAGAGGTTCTGTGGATGCAGATCTCAGCCCCAGAGGAGTTTCCTCTGGAGAAGAAAATTTAATCTAGTGAATAGTGGAAAGTCGGTAGTCAGTTAACACAACAGAACAGCTCAATCCCTGATATTCTCTTCAATCAGCTCCTCGCTCAGTGCTGATGTTTGAGACCTTCAGAAAGAGAAGTGGCAAAATCTTCTTCTTTCACATTAAAAGTTAAATTCATGATCATTAAAACGCCCTCATGCCGATTTCCGAACCAGGTCTGGTCTGACCAATTTGCTTAATGAGGCTAATGTTGGTTAATACTCAATAACGTATGATAGATAACTCTGCATCCAGTTATATTACCTGCACAGGAGTGGAAGTGAGTTAATTCAACTTTTGAAGATTGATGCAGCAAAATCTCTGAGTCCGTCGTTTTAGCCTCTGAGGGCAACGTTCAATATTTAATATATTTATATAATCTTCTGTTTGTAGTGAACTGTTTTCAGTTCGATTAGTTTCACAAGAGTTGAATGTTTCTCAAAACACAAACTGAGTTACAGGAGATTTAGGTCCAGACGACATTTTTGAATGATCTCTATTCATAGCTTTCTGAATATGAATGCAGATAAATAAAAAGTTGGTAGCCGATGAATTTCAGTCAGTCTATGTGTTCTGCCATTTTTTGCTCTCCACACAAACTAGAAACAGAAACTAGACGATTTCTGCTCCCAAGATCAAAGTCAAACTTCTTCTGACGGACTGATTCACATCTAAACTTTATATTACGAACAAACAGGAAGAAGTTGAACTCCCGATTTCTTGTTTCCCGTTTTATCTTGACACCTGAGAAAGAACAGGGTGTCTCAAACAGAAGAGCGACTCCACGCTAACTGTCTGAAAGTCTGAATAAAGACCCAAACGGGCGCCGGGTGCTTTGTTATTCCAGATGGCTTCATGGGTCATGAAAGAGTGATTCACGCGTCACATTAAAAGTGCTCGTGGCTGGCCGGCCGTCTAACCACTCTCCTCCTTAAAAACCGGGAAGCACCCCATCAATTATTTGCTAAGCAGCCATACTGAATATCTCACTCTGAACAGTGTGTGGGGACGGCAGCGCTGTCAGCGTGATGATCGATGCACTGGAGGCTCACGCTGCCACCACCCCCCCCAGCACGCCCCTCTGAGGGTCGGCAGCTGCACAACGCCTGAACGCTGTGTCTGTGTGTGTGTCTGCAGGAACGCAAACACACACACACAGCCATGCACAACCTCAACACCTGCACATATGCACACACACACCTGCATAGACACTTTGTCTTTGACACACATACACACACGTGTAACACAGCCGCACATGTGTGGTGACCAGTGATGGAATGAAACTAAGCACATTCCCCTGAATACAGAACTTATGAATTATGTTTGTAATATTGTAGTTTTTAATTTATTTTACAGCTGTAGTTCCCAGTTATTTTGCAGCTTGAGGTTGATAATTCACATTTTAATCAATAGCCAAATAAAAAGCCATAAATATGAATTATCCATAATGTTTGAATAGAGACATTGCAAATTGTAATATTATGAGAATGAAGTTATAATATTATGAGAGTAAAGTCGTAATATTATGAAGTTATTCACGAAATATCCAAAGTTTTCCTACAATAAGACTCTAATGCACCTTTGTAGAAAAATTAAATTTATTTTTTTACACTTTATGGACATTTTCTCGCAAAAATTAAATTGAACTCAATTAAACTTTCTAATCCAGGAGATTATTACAGTAATGAAGTACTTTTACTAGGTTGAATATGTACTTAAACACGTTGTCTACCAACACACATGAAGCATGTACACACAGATTTTTACACACTCTGCAGTGAGTTTATAACACAAGCACAGAAATGAAAGTTTGATTTGTTAAATCATCTTTACAGCCGTGAACCCGCCGGAGCCTGTGCTGCTAATTACACCCTTTGCCATTTTAATGTCCGATACACGGGAGGATTCAATCGGGTCCGAGGAGAATTAATAGAGCATTAATCAACATGCGCTAATTAGCTAATAACGTGTTAATTAAACAAGGCATTGAAAGTTCTCAGACGTGTAATGCCTGTTCCACCGTCTTCGTGTCATTTACCGTGGAGAGTGTGTCTGTGCATGTTGCGTGAGGTCCATACAGATGTCACGGTGCCGGTTAAATCTGGTCGTCATGTATCCGCTGGGAATCCCCCCCCACCACCACCACCACCTATAACCAGTCCCAGTTCCTCTCCCTCGTGATCAGCTGTGACGAATTAGCACGAAATCGCGGCCGGATCGATGTTTCCGTTTAGGACGCCATACGCCGCCCGCTCGGCCGATGTTCATAGATCCTGCTGAGGAGGATGGGAAATGGCAGAAAGCCAATAGCTGGGCTTGTGTTCCAGGTCCAGACCAGTGAATTACTTTGATAGTGTGGACAACGTCCCAGTGCTCTTAATGTGAAATCAATACACCCTCGTCCAGTAACAAGAAGTGTGTTAGCGCTTGACCCGAGGATCGACGGTTCTGGTTTGTATCCTCTCTCTCTCTCTCTCTCTCTCTCTCTCTCTCTCTCTCTCTCTCTCTCTCTCTCCGTCTGGTCTTCAGAACGGCTCCATAGGTTTTTATTTTACCTGACAGCTCATACACACATGTAGCTGAGGCTGCTTCTCATGTTATAGTAGACACTGCAGGGTCTTGGCTTAATCAGGGACATCGCCCGGTCTTCACATTGTTACACATGTTTTGACGCCTGTACGTTACTTGTTGACGGCGATTTGTTTTCTTTCGACCACGAGATCTTCAGTTACGGCCAACACTCGATGCTGAGTGATAACTTCTCAAAGCTCTGGGCTGCAGGTCATCAAAAAGGTTTCAAATGTAGTTTGAGATCTGTGCAGGCCGGTGTGAGTTCCATGCTGAGGCAGCAGCATCATGCAGAATCAAGAACGGGCCGTCTACAAACGGCTGCCATAGAGTCGGAAGCATCCATCCATCCATTTCATTCGGTTCATCCAAGGTCAGGTCGTGATTTCTCTTACGTGGTTTTCTTCAAACTGTGTCCAAAGAGCTGATTTTTATTCCAATCCAACTTAATAAAACGTGATTTTGTAAAAAGTGAACCACAATCAAGATTTAAGTTCAAAGTCGAATTTGCTCCATAGAGAATAATGAAGACGTTCTTCACAGACTCAGAAACGTCCTCAGATAAACCTGAATGTTCTTTCTCCTTGTTTTAAGTCCTGAAGTCCACAAACACCAGAAGACACGAAAAATCTGCTTTAAATCAATTGTCACATTGTTCTGTTGTGTTGTCTCCTGGTGGATTGTGTTTTTTTAATAAACCCTCTGTTTGTCCTCTTGACCGCGCCGTGTCACCGGCTCCTCCTCCTGTCCCCGGCGCTCCCGGTCGCCTCACCTTAAAGGAGGAGGCCACAGATCAATACGTTTGATGGGGGAGGCAATAAGCAGCCCTATTAAGTGACAAAGGTTTACTCTGTAACAGCTGGGCTGGCGCGGGAGCCGAGCTTGTCTGACTAATGAATCGTGAAACAATCAGGCAGTAGCCATTTGTGTTTAGATCTGTAAATATGGCGCGGTACAAGTGCCAGACCATCGCTGGCACTCCAGCTGGGGCCACAGATGGTCTGGATGGGAGGCGAGGCGCCGGCAAACCGCCGGCTCCTCCAGGCCCACACCGCACCGCACCTCCTCTGGCTCTGAGTGACAACTTCACTTTCGCGCTAACTTATCCCGCCTGCCCCACATCGGGAGCCAGGATCTGGTAGAGAGAGAGGAGAAGAAGAAGAAGATATGAAAAAAGCTGACAGCTCCTGAACGGGCGCCCAGCCGACGAACAGGCCTGGTGCACTCCGGCAGAGGAGGGGGGGAGGGGGTCGGGGGAGCCGTGATGATCCTGCTATTTAAAGACATGATCAACCTAATTAACCTTGGGATGCCAATGACTAATTCTGAGGCCGGCTCGTCCACCACAAGAGTGCCGGAGTGGAAGCCTCATAAATCTCACTAATAACAAGCACTTCCTCAAATATCAGGAACATGAGCCGGTCGTCATTTGGCCGAGGATTGAAAACACTGTGGGTTGTTATCAGTCGAGCGGGGTGATGTATTTCACCCGCCGACAGCTGAGTAAATACAACAACATTCAAATAGACAAATAAGAATTCATTTCAAAGAGCTTTTTGTCATTCGCCGGCACAAATGATTGAAATGATTGAAACAGAGTCAGAGTGTATTCTGCCGTTTCATTGGGGAGGGGGGGATGTGGAGTGTGTGTGTATGTGTGTGTGTGTGTGGGGGGGGGGATGTCCTTGAAGATATAGAGCTATGAAAGAGATGAAAGGTTTATTTAATCTATTTTCAAGGTAAAATGATCTTTCCGGCACTTCCCAGTGTGCAGCCGACGCTGAACCAGTACAAAACCATTACAACGGCCCCGGGACTATTAACCTGAATGACAGACGTTGTTTACAGCCGCCAGTGCTTCTGCAACCGGCGCCATTATCGTTGCATACTGATGCAGGCGGCGTCAACGGCAGGATTGGCTGTCATTATACACACAAAGGACGGGGTTATCGGTTTGGAAGGAACTTGTTAACCCGCTAATCACTAGAAGGTTACTGTCATTACTTCCACCCGCGCTGAGGTTTAAGTTATATCCAGTAAATAGTTGATTATTTATCTAAACATATGTCACCATAAAGGATTCTTACGTTTCCAGTTGAAGTTATTATTTTAAGGAGACAAACTAAATTATAGAAATGGAATCTGGCCCATAATTATCTGCCTTTTTGGTTGTTTCAATCCAGATACAACTTTTTATTGTGGCTCTTCTGTCCAAACTCCACCAAGCCCGACCCGAACCTTTCAGGGATTCTGCTTTTTAAGTTCAAACCGGAAAAATCAAGTTAATAGACAACATGAATGCACCATAACAGAATATACCTTTAAAATATTTGTCCGAACCCGGCATAAAGTGTTGGACTCCCCTCCGGACCACGCTCCAACTATCAGGTCCTGATTGGGCTCGAGTCCCCATACTCTAATCTAAAAGCCTTGATAATTAAACATCTGTAAATGGAGGATTTTACTATGTCAGGTTTATTTTTTAGGTATTGTCGTATCTTAAATGCAATGATCTGATATCCTATTCAAACCTCCGTGTAGCTGAATGCTCTTAAAGTCCTTCATCACGAGGCGTCGACATCATTTCCAAACGAGTGCAGCTCTCACATCGGCCCCATGCAGCTGATATTCAGATGTTCAGTCTGCTCTCTGTGCTGTGGGGATATTTACGGGCGTCTAAATGTGGATGAGCAGGTCTGCAGAGCAGCTCGTTTCCCTGTGGTAATGATGCCGGGGCCCCGACCCACTGTCCTTGCCCCTTCAGTCCAGTGAATACAAACCGAGGCAATGGAACTTTCTGCGCAACATTAACTGTCACGACCGGCGGCGGGGAATGGCTTAACTAAACTGTCAGATCTAATAAAGCCAATAAAGGGATCAGATAAATGTTTATTACATAGTGGGAAAAGATCATTTCTGGACAGAAATTGAGGATGACCTTTCCGGATAATTCCTCGCTGCCCCCCCTCCCCCCCCTTCCACCCTCCACCCTTCCACCCTCCTCCCTCTGCTGGATAAATCACCGGGTCCCTTTTGTTTCACGGCTGACGGCGTCTTGCTGACGTGGGATTGTTAAAACCTCGCCGGCTCTCCTTTCTTTGTCTCCTCAATTACAGGAGCACTCAGAGTCTGAATGCCACCTCCTCACACAGAGACAGGAGCAGGCTGCTGTGCTCCTGCTGCTCCTGATGCTCCTGATGCTCCTGATGCTCCTGCTGCTCCTGCTGCTCCTGATGCTCCTGATGCTCCTGCTGCTCCTGATGCTCCTGATGCTCCTGATGCTCCTGTTGCTCCTGATGCTCCTGATGCTCCTGATGCTCCTGATGCTCCTGATGCTCCTGCTGCTCCTGATGCTCCTGATGCTCCTGCTGCTCCTGATGCTCCTGATGCTCCTGATGCTCCTGATGCTCCTGATGCTCCTGATGCTCCTGATGCTCCTGCCGTAAGAGGAGATGAGGATACAAATACCAGAACCTATCAGAACCAAATATCTGCTCCACATCCAGGTGGGATTAAAGGAATAGTTCAACATTTCGTGAAATGACAGCATTGATCAATAAGTATGGAGGTCAGCCCCTGAAGTGAATAGCTTAGCTTAGCATAGACGTCCACATGAGGCTGAGAAGTTTCAACAATAAATGCAAAGCTACATCCAGGTTGTTTTCCAAACTGAAACCTTCTCTGTCCACATTAGTGCTAAAGCTCTGTGTCAGTCATATTCCAGTCCATGATAACACCTATCACCTGACCATGTGCTTACCAGTATAGACAGGAAGTGGAGTGGTCTATTTGGTAATTGGTTGCTGGAGTTACAGAAAAAATTACGTACGAGAAACATCAAGGGTGAAAAAGAAGAGTTTAAAGTTTTTGGAATCTTTCAATATATTGAAAGACGTTATATATTCATTCTAAAACTAAAAATGCTGCTGTGTTAATGGCGTGGTAAAGCACAACCAGATCTGCCCATGACGTCCAAGTCAAGCGCTCATTGTCTATTAGTAAAGTGTGTGTGTGTGTGTGTGTGTGTGTGTGTGTGTGTGTGTGTGTGTGTGTGTGCGAAACTGATGCAAAATTCAAGTTTAAGGCAGAAAACCTGTTAAACTCATCAAATATGGACGACGACACCGACCCCCCAGCAGCTGCGTCCCACAGGTTCACTGCTGAACAGATGTGGCGTGATGGGATCAGGTTAGTCAGGGGGGTGGTGATGGGGCGGGGTCGAAGATGCTTCCTTTATCTTCCTCTCAGAACCCCCCCCCCTCACCACCCTCCTCCTCCTCCTCCTCCTCCCTGCCGCCCCTCCTTGGCCTGTCCTCTGAGCTACATGTGGCATGGCTGCCTACTGCTTCCTGTGACAAGCCAAGCTGTCCGCTGACCACTTCATTTTTGATGTTGGCAGGCGAGTGTCGAGGCGTGGCAGCCAATGTGTGTGTGTCTGTGTGTGTGTGTGTGTGTGTGTGTGTGTGTTGGCGGGAACATCGTCCAAGAAGAAGAAAAAGACGAAGAGTTTCCAAATGACCAAACACAGGCTGCTTGATGAGTGTTTGCTCAGACGTCCATCAGTGTATCTGTGTTTGTCTTTCATTCTCCTGTCTTCTTTCCTTTGTGTTGATGTTTGTGTGTCTGTCGCTCTTGGCCTCAGGTTTTTGTTTTTCTTTAACAAGTGTTTCTATGTCTTTTATTCTCCTGCTGTTTAGGGTCTTTTTGTTTCTCCTCCTGTTTTGTGTTTAGACGTCTTCTTTCACGTTCTGTCCTCTGTGTTTGTCTTTTCCTCACGGAGTCCAATCTCTATTGTCTGCTCTGGGTTTTTCTTTACTTTTAAGTTTTTGTGTATTGTCTTTGTTTCTCTGTCTTTATCTTTCGAGGAATTAATGACTTTACTCACATCCGTATCCAAAGTGTGGAATTACACAACATACATCATCAGTTCTTCTTCATCCTTCAAGTTTCTGTCCCTTTCTTTCTCAATTGTTTCTTTATTCTTTTTAATTTCCCGACTTAAATCTTTTTCTTTCTCTTTATTCTCTTAGATTTCACTTTATTCTTTTCTACTTTAAATCCCGTCCCACTGAGTATTTCATGTATGGTCCTCGCAGTTCAGTGTTTTGTGTGAAACAAACAGTCACTGTGTTAAAAGCCTCAACACATAATAAAAGTGAATATTTTACATTCTTCTCACGAACTGAGCTCGATGTAAATGTCAGAAATTAATCAGATATTTATGTTTTTGGTCCAGATCTTTGGTTTGTTTGTTTCTCAGTAGGATTACGTGATAAGACGTCGATTCAAGGTGCAGATCCAGGAATTTGATGTTTTCACTGATTTCCCAGAGATTAATTAATAAATCTTGATAAAATAAATCAGTCATATATAAAGGTCTGAGATCTGTTAGAGCAGTTTGATTTAATTTAAGGGGACTGTTAGGAAGTTGTGTTTTCATCTATTTGGTAAGATTATGCAAAAGCCAATTTACTTTTTTCAATTGCTGTTTAAATTTTTTGATGATTTCTCAGAGATAATTCATGGATTCTGATGAAAATAATCAGACATGTTCAGGAGACTGATATTTCTGAATGTGAGCGATATGGTGCAGATTTAATAAACAAACATCTGGAACTATAGAATGTCAATGTGGTTTCTTCAGGACACTGTTGGGCCTTAGCCGAGGTACACACACTACCCCAGTGCACTAGTTTGTGTTGTTTTGTTTGTCTCCATCTCATTCAGAAGAAATCCTGAACTGCTCAGTGCATCTAAACAGCAGCCGCTCTATTCTCTACATCTGTTTGTGTATCAATGAAACACAATGACACAAACCTGCAGACGTGATGAGGCCCCTGTTTAGTGTCAGATACACTTTAGATGTCAGGATTAGAAGCTTTTCATTGGTGCTACCATGTGTGTGTGTGTGTGAGTGTGTTTGTGTGTGTGTGTGTGTGTGTGTGTGTGTGTGGAGGATG